>CM046431.1:5248392-5535892 GCA_025506505.1 Flaveria sonorensis
ATATTAAAAAAATCATAGCAATACTATATTTAATTAAAAAAAATTTTACGTTTTTATAGTGTAATTAAAGAAATTGAGTGTGTGTAAAAGTTATAGCCGTTAAAAATCGCGGGGGAAGTAGGTTGACAACTACTTAATTGTTTTAATAATATAACTTTAAATGATCGTATCATATGCTTTAAAGTTGTAATTACTTTAATTTCTTAAGATTATATAAAATTATTTTTTATCCTATGATAGGTGTTATAATATAGCATATATATGATAGATTTTTTAGTAATGGGTTTCTTTCAGATGGGTTGAGGGTACGGTCCCAGCTAGAAAATAAATAAGCAGAATCAATTAAGATACCTCATATCTTTCGAATTAAAGTCGTACATTTAATGTTCATAAAAAAGATATGATAGATCACTTTAGACTCATTTTGACAAAATATTGTTACATTCAAAAGCTATGAAGGATGTGAAATCAAAATCATAAATCCGTAATCACAAAACTAATTAATCAAATAAAATTCAGAAAAGGATATAATTAAGATTCGATTTTGGGCTTGGTCATTACATGGTTCCTCAAGTGTTGGAAGAAGTTTATCATCTAGGTTGTCAAAAATCAAATGACCTGATTTTATTGAAGCAAAAGATTATAGAATTGATGATTCAAACTATGAATAACTAGAATAAAAACGGATGTTATAGATCCGAATAAGAAGATAGGGAGAACAATTTATTCGAACAGATGACTTGAACACTAGAGTATACAGATAATCCATTCGGCTTGATTTGCTCAAAGCCGATGAATTTGGTAGAAAAAATAAGACTTGAATGGTTGAAGACAACTTGCAGCAATTGATTTTGTGCAGCTCTTTCTCTTGAAGCCAACCCTCTGCCTTTTTTTATAGACCTTGGAGAATTATCAAAAAAAAAAAATGCTATCATCAATTTAAAAAAAAATCTCCCCATGAACCAGACCGGATGATCTTAAAAAAGAACCGTAATTGAAGAAAAAAAAGGAAGATGAAATCTTCTATAATTAAAGACAAATCCAACATTCCAACAAAACCTTTTATCTTTAAGCAAAAACATCAATGAACCTTAAAAAAAACATTACAAAATATAAGAATATGAATTTATTACATGAATTAAATATAATTTTAACATAGGTTCTATTTGAATTGTGTGATATTATTTCGAGATAACAGTAACTTTGGTGGTATTATAAAATTTTTTAAACTTAACCAAGAATCACATGCATCTTCCGTTGTGGAAAACGTGTACCGAAGTTAGATTAAAGATTCGTCTTACATAAGTGGGGAATTAATACCTCTGAAGCACTGAAACGGCCCAAACAGGGGAGTAACCGTTTCCGGTACTTTCCGGGGACGGAAACGCGTCCGAAACGGCTCCGAAGCGTTTCGAGGGCGTACCAGTTTCGTGGGTAACATATGGGGACGTTTCGGGTGAGTTTTGGCGGAGTTTCGACTTAAATTTAGGGTTTTCCTTTTAAAACCTTTAAATTCCCTTAAACGGCCACCTCCTACTCGCCTTCTTCGAACAAAATTGTTGCGCGACGCTCGACAATTCGGCCTCATAATCATCGTATCATCATCGATCGATCAAAATTCTTCAATCGGCTACCTCCTACTCGCCTTCTTCAACAGCCTTCTTCAAATATAGTAGACCTTCCCATCAGCAGACGGGAGCCTTCGGAGCCGTTTCAACCGTCGTTGCTGAATTTGTTGCCGAATTGGTCCCTCTTGATGGAGCCGAAGACGGGGTTGGGAACTTCTTCGGAAGCATTTGTTCCCAGTTGATCTCTTTTGGGAATCTTGATGTTGCCTCGGAGAAAGCAAGAAAAGTGGTCAGCAGCAATAACTTGTAAGTCTTTTAACTAGGTAGATTAAATATAATCATCAATTGAAATATATAATTATATATTATATAACATCTATTGAAATGACCATTTTTGTTAAGATAAAATATAAATATATATTTATAATTTAATTTTTGCATTTGTTAATAGGAACTTTAAAATATTATGATACAATTCATGAATCGTGATAAACTTGATTGTTTATTCTTATGGTTTGGGTGTCATAAGCTGAACAAGAAGGCTTTAATCGATTATGACTTTTCAAGAAACACAAGAATCATCAACATCAATAGAAGAACCTTCATTGTGGGAGTATGTGACTAAAATCGAAAAGCAAGGTAGTGAAGGAACATGGAAATTTAAGTCAATAATCTACGACTTTTGACTCAATGAAAGATGTAGGGTTTTTGGAGGTTGCCTATCTCACACTAGATGAACCTGGATATGAAAATGATTTGATGATTGATAATTAATTACCCAAGGAATTTATTTTTGGAATTTGTTTAATACTTTAATGTCTATTTTGAAAATTGTTTGATATATTATTATTATTTTTATATTTTTTTGCCGTACCTTAGCCGTACCCATATCTAAAATTTTTTATATTTGCTGTTCCCCGTACCCGTACCGTCCCCGTACCCGCCTCCCGTACCCGTTCCGGTGCTACCTAGATTAATACAACATAATATACAAATCTTCATGGTAGAATAGGGTATTTAGCAGCCTTAATTATTTAGAAAAAGAATTCATCAGCACAAACTCCATCACGAATAACAAAGCTTGCCCTCTAGTAGCATTTGGTGTCGATCACACTTAGCTACGGATCACACTTATTACTAATGATAAAGTAGCCACTCATGGATAGATATTGTCACCCCCTTGGCCTAGGGGACTTCTCAACCTATAACTCTGGAGGTTCTTTAGTGACGTAAATAACGTATAATATTGTGAACATGCATGTACTTCACATCATCCAACTTGCAACAATGTGTTTTTGTAATTTAACTTTGGTCTCAAGTAATTCCAATTAAACTAAAATAATCTTGATAATATTAAAATCACTTACAAATCAATGGATAATTAAACACAAAGACTTCGAGCCTTATTGATTAATAGCTTGTTCAAGTTGACTCATGTTCGGTTAAAGAATTATAATGAAGTTGACCAGAAAAAAAAAAATTGTAGCCATCATGAAAGTATGATTTTAAAAGATATACCTCGTTATTTCTCGTTCGCCATGAAATTTCTTTTCACATTAAACGGTGTATGTTTTATGGAATTGAAGTGTACGTAGTTTATTCGTGATTGTTAAAGTGGTAATACTGTGGACCAAATACATTAGTTTATTAGTTAAACTGGTTCAAATAAAACAAAATCTTTCTAGGATCGGTTAAAAGGGTTTTTGAATAAGACTATGTAAAATTGTTGCTAAATATGTAGCAACATGGCTTTCCCAGAAATATAATTTTGTTTTGAACGTGTTTGGATTGTGAAATTATTGTACAACCTCAATTAAACAATTTACCGGACATAGATTATAAATAAGTGGAAGTTGTGAGTTTTCAATTTACAACTTTGTTACAAGTCACAAAAAATGTGAAAAAATAAATTTAGGACCAATAATGATTGTTAAATAGAGCTATAGATGGTTATCTTATCGTTAATGATCCATCATCAATTAGGTTGGTAGTATCAATGTTCTTTAGTTCAAGTGGTTGATGTGATATATCTCGAGACTTATTAAAATTGGGAGAGATATTAGGTTCAAGTTCCATCTGACACAAAAAAAAAGTTTTAAGTTGGGATAATATATTTTCTCTCATAAGATGGTGTTTTCTCCTGAGTGTGTTCTCAGGTTCAAGGACTGATAAGAAAATCATCGAGTATGAGCTTCTCTATAGGGATGTGTCTGCCTAGTGCTGCAAGATTTCTTATTCGAGCAATGAGCATAATCGAGTGAGCCAGTAACCTGTCAACGATCCAATTAGCCATTACAAAAGTTACATTAATACTTAGTATGTAGTGGTCAATTAGAGTTAATGATAGAGCTTGTCCATCATTGAAAATCTATCAAGTCAAGCGCCATTAACAAATTGGGAGCTAAGTTGACCATAATTAACAAATCCTAGTCATTATAACTAACATAGCAAATACCAAGTGTCAAAATGTTATTATTTTCACTTATTTCTACTCATCTTCCATGGCATTAAACAATTGAGTTGATACTTAGCAATTCAGGGCCTTTTTGAACGTAGTTGGTTTCATAACTTTTTTTTTATAGATTTACATTTCCAACATATTTGTAGAATAAAGCAAACACGTCATCTGGTTCTTTTAGTAGGGCATTAAATTTGACATTGCCATTGTTACTACATTTAAAGGACTGTTGAGTTGTGCATGTTTTTGAGCTTTGACGAGATTAACACCATTGATGATTGCTTAAGAAAGTAAAACAAGTGAAATTCGGCGTTTGGTTTCCATTTTTTCTTGGTAAAATTTGATATTTCATGTTTACAATATTTATAGTGATGAATTGTAACATATTTAAAATATATTTTTTAACTTTATAGCAATCTAGTTGTTAATTACTAAAAATGTGTCTTTACTATATGTTAAAGGGGGTTCATCTCATCTCTATCATTTTATCATTTTATTATTATGATTGTTGGTTGTTGGTTATAGTTAATGTTAGTTGTGTTTATTTGTGTGAGGTTTGTTGCTGGGCTTCGGGTGCTTTGGGCTTGGTTGCTGATTGGGCTGCTTGTTGCTGATTGGGCTGCTTGTGAGTTGCGGTTGGGCCTTGGTGCGGATGGGCTTGACAGATCTTCTTCTATGGATCCGAGATAAAAAGAGAGTGTGAGAGAGTTGAGATTTTGATTTTTCACATATTCTCAACCCTCTCACATTTGAATCGTCTCTCTCGAACATTCATTTTAGGGTTTCCTCTATGGATGAAACGGTTTGTTCTCGGCAATCTGATTCTTGTATAATCAGACTCATCGTGTTGATGATCTAGTTTCTTTGTTCTACTTTTGCTAAGTTTCTTCGTGTTTTGTGTTCATACACTTTTGTCTTTTTGTTCTTCATTGTTATGAGAGTTTGTTATCCTAAGTATTCTTTGAAATCAGTAAGAGTTATTCTTTGACATGGTATCAGGGCTCGATTGAGCTCTTATATCTCTGATTCGTTTCTATTAATCCTGCTGCGTGTTTGAAAAACCTAAGGTTTTTTTTTCTCGGTCTGTTAGAAGGCGATTGAAAAACAAGGGTTTTCTGTTGTTCTTGTTCGTTCTTGGTTGAAGACGGTTGAAGACCAAGGGTTCTTGGTTTTTTCTTGTTTGGTTCGTTGTAACCCTAATCTAGGGTTTGCTGGTTCTTGGTTGTGTGAAGGCGATGTTCTAGGGTCGTAAAAAAACCCTAGAGCTTCTCACTATTCGTACCCCAATCAAAGGGTTCAGACCTGCTTCTTTGTTGTGCACCCCACTGTGAGATATTTCCTCTCTACTCTTTATTGTGTTTCTTTTCTATTGACTATTATATCTTACTCGTTAACTTGTTAAGATTAACCATCTTTATTGTTTTAGGTTCGTGTTTTGTTGTCATTATTTGATTCTGGGTTGCTTGTTGTTATCTGGTTCTCTTCTTGATTGCATAATTTGTTGTTCTTCTATTATCTGTTGTGTGTTCATCATGACTTCGACTGATGAAGTTGTTCCTGACACTCTGGTTAATAAGCTTGATTCCAGTAATCCCTTTTACCTTCATGCTAGTGATACTAGCAACCTCACCATTACTAGTATTAAACTAAAAGGCACTGATAACTATATTGTCTGGGCTAATTTTATGAAACTTGCCTTAGAGGTAAAAAATAAAACTAGTTTTATTGATAGAACTTTAAAAATATCTACTAGTGCTGAGGTTCTTGGAAGGAAATGGGATCGATGTAATGCTGTGGTTATTACTTGGATTTTAAGTTTTGTGTCTGAGGAACTGTATTTAGGTTAGGTGTTTTCAAAACTAGCTTCTGATGTTTGGAAAGAACTTAAAATTATGAAAAAAAATGATAGGTCTGATGTGTTTGGTATTTATCAAAAAATCAATTCTCTTACCTAAGATGGCACAACTATTTCTGAATATTATCATAAACTCAATACTTTGTGAAAACAATTTGATCAAATAATTCAATTGTCGTCCTGTTCTTGCAAAGCATCTAAAGAATTCAATGACTTTAATCACCCGATTAAACTAATGCAGTTCCTCATGGGTCTTGACAATACATATCAATCTGTTAGATCTAATCTGTTACTTAGAGATCCTCTTCCAACTGTGAAAGAAGCCTTTGCAATTGTGTCTACTGAAAAATCTCGTAGAAATTCTGTATTCACTTCAAAAACCCCATCTGTTGGTTTCAATGTCAAAACAAATAAGGCATTTGATAAAAATATCTCTAAAAATGACAATAAAAGAGAGTTTCAAAGGGGACCAAATAGTAATTTGAAATACACCCATTGTAACAAAATTGGTCACACAGTTGAAAGATGCTATGAACTGATTGGTTACCTCTCCAGCTTTAAAACTAAAAGGTCTCGAAGTAACAGTAGCACATCTAACCCTAAAACTGACTCGTCCACTAGTGTTCCTAATTCTCTTACCTCTGACCAGATCTCTAGACTTCTGAATCTCTTAAATGAAAAGAACTGTGATCCTAGTCAAGGGTCAAATATTGCAAGTAATTATGCTAACATATATTGTCCAGTTCTTTCTCAAATAAATCCTTTTGTTTCAACTCTTCTGAAAACAGTTTTTCAAAAAACCTTGGTTGAATTATTTATTCTGGTGCAAACTAGCACATGGTTAAAAGATATGAGTTTTTAATAAATCCAGTGGATGTTGCTGAATAATCATCCCAATGGCACTAGTGCCTTAGTGTCTAAAATTGGAAATGTAAAATTGAATGACAAGGTCACCTTGTGTGATGTGTTTTTTATCCCTGACTACTGTATAAACCTTATGTCTGTATACAAGTTGGCTAGGGACAGTAATCTTAGGGTTTTGTTTGATGAACATGCTTGTTATATTCAGAATTCTCACACAAGGAATTGCCTGGTGACTGGTAACTTGCTTGATGGTTTGATTTTTGTGGGTGTTTTTCTGTTTGTGGAAAGGTGTGTTTTAACAGTGTTACTCAGTTTAACATGTGGCACTCTAGGCTAGGTCATCCTTTAGCAAGTTTTAAAAATTTTAAACAAAAACAAAACTTAAATCAAATCTTTAAAACTGAAGTGTGTGAAGTTTGTCACTTGGCTAAATAGCGTAGGGAACCATTCCCTTTGAGTGATCATAAAACCACTCAATTGGGTCAACTTGTTCATTTAAATGCTTGGGGCCTATATCGGGCTACTAGTAGAGAAGGGTATAGGTATTTTTTAACAATTGTTGATGATTGTTCTCGGGCTATATGGGTTTTTTTAATGAAACATAGAGATGAAGTATTTGAAAACATAAAATACTTTTTCAATCTTCTGAAAAATCAGTTTAATCAGTCTGTAAAGATTTTTAAAAGTGACAATGGCACTGAATTTGTTAATAATCAAATGAGTATTTCACAAATGAGCATGGACTTGTTCACCAAACTACATGTGCCTATACACCTCAACAAAATGGAATTGTTGAGAGAAAACATCGACATTTGCTAAATGTGGCTAGGTTTCTTTTGTTTCAAGGGGGTCTTCCCCTTTATCTTTGGAGTAAGTGTGTTCTGACAGCAGCCTATTTGATCAACAGAATCCCATCTTCTGTGTTGCTTGGAAAAAACCCCCTATGAGTTAATTCATAATTTTGAGCCTTCTTTTTCTCACCTTCGTGCCTTTGGTTGTCAGTGTTTTTGTTCAAATCTAAACAATTCTGATAAGTTTGGTAAACATGCCTTAAAATGTGTTTTGTGGGATATTCTCCTAATAAAAAAGGGTATAAATTATGGGACTTGGAGAATAAGCAGTTTGTTTTTTCTCAAGATGTCAAATTTTATGAATCTATCTTTCCTTTTAAACAAAGCAACTTAAAGCATGACTCAGTGTTTGAATCCCATGATTACTTGAACTTATAAAATTTGTTTGATCTTTATGAGAACATAGATGACCATTCTCCCAATTATGAAGTAAGACATAAGACAGGGTCCCTTCATGGGTCTCTGCAGCCTGGTAGTAGCAGTATTGAAGCTACTGATAGTGTGGCTGAGCAAAAGCTGCCCAGTAGCTCTACAGCTCCCACTGGCAGGTAGGGTAGAGGATAAGAGGGACATCCCTGATCCATCTCCCATTGGGGATCATACAAATTTCGAGGGAACAGGATCTCAAAGTATGAATCCTGCTGGTCTACGAAGGTCAACAAGAGAAGTTGTTCTTCCTTCTCGATTCAATGATTATGTTTTGACCAATAATGTTAAGTATGGGATTGAAAAATATTTAAACTACTCACATCTTTCTGATAACAATTGGTGCTTTATTTCAAATCTAAATAAGAACTCTGAGCCGAAGTCCTATAAAGAAGCTGCTCTAATTTCTGAGTGGGTTGAGGCTATGAATTTAGAAATGGAAGCCTTAAGTAGAAATAACACATGGGAATTAGTGGACCTTCCTAAGGGATGAAAGCCTATTGGGTGTAAGTGGGTATATAAGATTAAGTATAAGGCTTCGAGGGAAATAGAAAGATACAAAGCTAAGATGGTTGCTAAGCGGTTTTCTAAAAAAATGTAGACTTTGATGAAACATTTTCTCCTGTTGTGAAAATAGTAACTGTGAGATGTGTTCTTAGTCTTGCTGTAAATCAAAATTGGTCTATTTTTCAACTTGATATCAATAATGCTTTCCTGTATGGAGAGTTACATGAGGAGGTGTATATGACACTTCCTGAGGGGTATTTCTCAAAAAATGAGACCAAAGTTTGTAAATTGCTTAAATCCATGTATGGCTTAAAACAAGCACCTCGTATGTGGATTAAGAAACTTGCTAGTGTGTTGACTGAGTATGGGTTTGTACAAAGTCATTGTGATCATTCTTTGTTTATATTGAATCGTGGGTCTGTGCTCTTGACCTTGTTGGTTTATGTGGATGATATCTTACTAACTGATAATTGTTTATCTGAGATTAGTAAAGTCAAACTGATACTTTAGGATAAGTTTTTGATAAAGGATTTAGGTCTGTTAAAATATTTCCTTGGTATTGAGGTGTTGCATTGTGATGGTGGCATTTGCCTTACTCAAAGAAAGTACTGTTTAGAGCTTCTTTTTGAGTTTGACATGACTAGCTGTAAGCCAGTTTCCACTCCTATTGAGCAAATCATGTGTTGACTCAAGAATGTTGTGATCATTCTGATCCCTTTCTTAATGTCACTAGCTATCAACAGCTGGATGGCAAGGTCATTTACTTGTCTCATACATGCCCTAATATCGCTTATGATGTCCATTATCTGAGCCAGTTTATGCATAAGCCTTTAGAAGGGCATTTGAGAATTGCTCTTCGCCTCTTAAGGTATCTTCAAGGTACCCCTGGTATAGGCATTCTGTTTTCAAAAAGCTCATAATTTAAGCTGTCAGTTTATGCTGACAGTTATTAGGGAAAGTGTCTTGATTCTCGAAGGTCGGTTACTGGTTTTTGCATTTTTCTTGGAAACTGTCTTGTTTCCTGGAAAAGTAAGAAACAAAGTATTGTCTTAAAATCTTCAGCTGAAGCTGAATATAGATCAATGTGTGCTGCTATGTATGAGGCTATTTGGATAAAAAATCTTCTTACTGAGTTGGGAGTATTTGTGTCTCTCCCTATTCCTGTACACTATGATAATTTCGCTACTATTTCTATATCTGCAAATCCAATGTTTTATGAAAGAACCAAACATTTTGAGATGCATCTATTCTTTTTACGAAAGAAAATTACATCTCGTGTTATTGAAACCGTGTCTGTTAAGTCGGATGTTCAGCTGGCTGACATTTTAACAAAAGGGTTGCTTGTCAAGACTCGTGGTTTTTTATGTTATCGGCTTTCCCTCTTCAGCCCATTTACATGATAGAGCTGAGGGCGGTGTTAAAAGGGGGTTCATCTCATCTTTATCATTTTATCCTTTTATTATTATGATTATTGGTTGTTGGTTATGGTTAATGTTAGTTGTGTATATTTGTGTGACGTTTGTTGCTGGGCTTCGGGTGCTTTGGGCTTGGTTGCAGATTGGGCTGCTTGTTGCTGATTGGACTGCTTGTGAGTTGCGGTTGGGCCTTGGTGTGGATGGGCTTGGCCGATCCTCTTCTGTGGATCTGAGATAAATAGAGAGTATGAGAGAGGTGAGATTTCGATTTTTCACATATTCTCAACCCTCTCACATCTGAATCGTCTCTTTCGAACATTCATTTTAGGGTTTCATATGTGGATGAAACGGTTTGTTCTCAGCAATCTGATTCTTGTATAATCAGACTCATCCTGTTGATGATCTGGTTTCTTTGTTCTACTTTTGCTAAGTTTCTTTGTGTTTTGTGTTCCTACACGTTTGTCTTTTTTGTTCTTCATTGTTACGAGAGATTGTTATCCTGATTATTCTTTGAAATTAGTAAGAGTTTATAGCCTTTTAATTTTATACAACTGTAATCAAGTTTTATTATACTTCATATTACACAAGAACCAAGAACCACAAAACCTACAAATATATCAACCTGTGGATGTACGTGATTAGTGCTGCCTCAGACCACAGGAAGTGAGAAATTCAGCCCTTAAAACCTTAAAGGTTCTTTAGTGTCTGAAATCTAAATTGTTTTGAGCTGGTGTGTACTTCACACTTCTTTACGAGTATTATTATTTATTCCAAATAAACATATAGTATTAAGTATATTTAAATGTACATAAATTACATTGAAAATCATCAAAGAGGGTCAAGTGTGCGTTATAACTCAGTTCAAGATACAATGAGCTTGAAACATATAACTAGCTAAAGTAAATATCATACATTTATGTAAATTTTAAGATACAACGGTATAAAAATCATTGACTTGATATGATATTATATGTAAAAATAATACTACAACAAGTGTAAAGTCAAAGTTGTCATAAAATATTAATAGTTAGTCCCATTGTTCTAGTTCCAAATCATTGATTGCCATCATAGATTCTCTTATAAAAAAATAATAAAAAAGTATAAGAATTTAATCCAAATCATTGTCACGCAAACGAGGAAGCTCCATAGAGAATATATATAACAGGGCTGCAAACGAACCGAACGAACACGAACAAGGTTTTGTTCGTGTTCGTTCGTTAAGAAATAAACGTGTTTATGACTGTTCATGAACACTTACCGAACGAGATTTTTTGTTCGTGTTCGTTCATTAAGAAAATGAACATGTTCATGAACTGTTCACGAACACTTACCGAACGCAAATGAACACAAACAAAAGCAAACGAACACAAATAACAGTTCATGAACATGACGAACACAAAAAAGCTCATAAACACAAACGGATACAATTGATTATAAATTTATTTTAGAATAAATTTTATATTTTTATTACAAACATTACATAAAATCAATAAAAAATAAATAAGTACTTAATATAAATATAAAAAAATACTTGATATAATAATCATAAAAATAAATAACAGAAAAATTAATAATATAAATGAACACATTAACGAACATAAACGAACACATTATCGAACGTTCACGAACGGACGTTAACGAACATAAACGAACACATTATCGAACGTTCACGAACATAAATGAACGAACGCGACTTGTGTTCATGTTCGTTCGTTTAACTAAACGAACGGAATTTTCTTGTTCGTGTTCGTTCATTTACTAAATGAACAACCATAAACGAACTTCTCGCCGAACGGTTCACGAACTGTTCACTGAACGTTCAGTTCGTTTGCAGCCCTGTATATAGATAGAATATTAGGTATTAGGATATTAAGAATTTTGGGTATAACAAGCATCGTATTATTTTTCTTTTTTAAATTTATACAAACTTTTCAAATATTTGAAATAAAATATTCTTTAAAAATGAAAATTTTATTACCTTTCTTGTCTTTTTTAATAATTTTATCCATAAAATTGTTTGAATTTAAACCTGTTAAACTGGTTTTCTTGTTGACTTAATATTTTAGTCTTTTTTTTTTTTTTTTTGAAAAAGACATTTATTATTAAACAAGATGACACAAATTTGAAGATATAAAATAAAATATATTATACAAAAACATGTTTATCGACACGCTAACCGGCAAGCACCTGTCAGAAATGAATTGAAATGCACCAGACTCGAGTTGAACATGAAATAATGGGAGGCTATGGGATTTGAACCGGGTTTTCCACACACTTGCATAGCACTCGATCACTACTCAGTCCCCCCACCACTTGCGCCTAGAGGCAAATATGTTATATTTCATCAAATTCTTGCAAATGTTTATTTATGGATTTTCTAGTGCCCAATGCTTCATAAATATGTTATTTTAACGTCACTTAAAACATAGCTTTACAAGATGTAATGGTCAATACTAGTAAAATTCAACACTCGTAGCAAGTTTCCTCTTTGAAGTTCGGGGGGCAAAGAGCAAATGCCCAAATTCCATCGGCACTACCGGTATGATAACAGTTGTAAGGTTTAGTTTTTTTAAAGAGTAAATTGAATGCAACATCTCGTTCTTTAAGTAGGCCATCAGATTTAAAATTCCCATTCTTACCACATATGAAGGTTTGTTGAGTCGGTATTGGTTTTTGAGCTATGGTGAGATTGCCAATATTGATGATTACTTGAAGGAACACAAGTAAAATTAGTGTTTTGGTTTCCATTTGTGGTCTGTAATTTTTGATATTACGTACTGTCAATAAACCAATATTTATAGGTGTGAAAGTTAACATACGTTTTAATAATTTGATCTTTTATGATATTATTTGGTGATTGTTAAAAACGTGTCTTATAATAGAGTTTTAGTTCTATACAATTGTATATTATGTTTTATTCTACCTAAATTGTCATACATATAAAAGAAAAGAATAATAGACTATATATCTTTTTGGTTAATTACATGGTTGGTTATATGGTATCCTCATATGTAGCATTTGTCTCAAATTTTAAAATATTATATTATCAGTCTCAACTATTCGTTAAATTATAATACGATTGTTTCCTGCAGGGGATGGTAATTAGTTTTTTTAGAGTTAAATGGATGTGAAATAACTTTTATACCCCTGCACTTAATGATAAAACTCATAAATAAATAGTTAATCGCATGGGACCCACATTTCTTTCAGTTAATTAACTATATCTATATTAATAAATTGTCATATATATATAAAATATGTGATAGTTTGGATTATTTAAATAAAATTTGTTATTTCTGTTTTATGCAACATTGTGTTAAATTAAAGATGTAGTAATATTACAACATCTTTGATAGTTGATGCATCATAGTTAATTTTTAAGATTGAACTAGAATAAAGCCCCCGTGTTGCGGCGGGGGAGCAAAATACTGAAGAGAGATAACGCTGAAATGTTGTTGTGAACCCGTGCGGTTGTAGGTAATGAAAACAAAACTCGTGAAACTTAGTATAAAAAAACGAAAACGTCCAACTAGTGCGCCGTGAAGATGCCATTGATAATATTTGAAACTTAATATAGAAGCATGAAATATAATTTACGTTAGGACATTGATAAAATTAGTCATGTCGCATAGAAATAAATCTTATATATGTAAGGAGTTGTTTTATTTGTGCATACGTAAACTCGAAATTCCAATAAAAAATCGTAATTTAAAAGTTGTATGGGAAAACAAAATAAAACCTATGAAAGTTTAAACCTTGAAACAACTTTAACGACTAATACGTTTGTACTTTAATGACCTGTACATTATTACGCATAACTCCATTTCGAACGAAATTTATATCAGAACGTAGATAAAAATAAGCACGTTACAACGGTATATTCGAAACTTTACAAAAAATATCATATTTAGAAGTTATAGGGAAAAAACAAAATAACTTCAAAACCAATTTTAAAAATAAAATATAAAGTACAAAAAGACAAAAGTATTAAAAAATAAAAAGATAAAAAAGAAAAAGAAGCATATATGCATTAATTATTTGTACATTGTGCTTAAAGGCTTTCCATTTTGATTTTTAAAGTATACTTAATTTACCTTATTATGCGTACGTTGTATTATATTATATATAATTTTCTTGTATTGCATTTTGCTCATCAAGTATCCCATGTTAATTAGGTATACATACTAATTACAATAATCAATTTTGTAATCTAATCAGTTCGTCTTTTTTAGTTCCATAATTACCATGTTTGGTACAATATATATTATTTGTTTAGTTCGACTATATTTGGCATGATATAAAGAATAACAGACTGGTCGTTATTTTTTTATAAACTAGGTTTTCATGCATTCTATATGTCATCCATTATAATTTATATATGTGTGTGTGCGCGCGCGTACGTGTGTGTTTTTCTATAGTTACAATCGTGTAAGAACTTGGTTTGATATTATAATTTTTGAAATACCAACAAGAATCGTCGATAGATGTTGTTCATTTCATTCTAAGTTCATTTGCTAATGATAGCTTTTTGGATTACCAACACCACAATTTATATAGATACATTGTCTTTGAATGCTCCACTCATCAAATAAGAACGTTCTAACTATTAAACATGATGAATGTTATGCTACTAAACTTTTCCGTGGTTCCCCAAAACAGGGTCAACTACAATTGTCACTATTCCTTTCAATTTAAGCATGTGTCATTTATTGCTCTTAAAGCACTCACAACTCATTACTCAGCTCCATTTATATAATTATATTAAAAATTATTATTTTTTTCTTTTATTTTCAATTAAATAATGTTTTTTATATATTTGTCGTTATTTTTTCTTTCTTCTCCACTCACAACCACTTAAAATATATTAAAAAAATTATAAAGTTTTGAACAGTGTTTCTTAAAAATACAAATTGAACAGTAAATTTTTTTCATATCATTCACTCACAACCACTTATAACTATACCTTATAATATAGGAAATACACTCACATCAATTTAAGGAACAGACTGTGAATGCTCTAATCAAAGTTACATGGACTATTATGCCTTTGCAATACCAAAACCACTGAATTGATTCTTTGAAACCCCACCATCAATATAAGCAAAAAAATCTCCACTTCTCCACTTGGCTCGGGGGATACTCGGTTGGTCTGAATCCCAGGGTTACTACAGAATACAGTTTGATTCAGAGGGCTTCTATATTTAATCTAGCAGTTCTTATATGGCGATACCTATAAAACGTAGATCTAAAATGACTGGTGTGTATGTGTATTCTAAAAGTGTTGGTACCTGAAGAAATTAATATAAATGTTACTATAAAACCAGACTACCATGCTAATGATTATCTTTGGTTACCAGGAATTTTTTGTAAGAATAAGTTGTTTTTCACAGTAGAAGAGTACTAGGTTGGTGAAAATAATATTATACTTTCTTTCGATGTAAATCTAGAACACTTCACTAAGATGGTATTCCTGGACTTTCCAACGGCTCTGACAATATGGCCAATGTTAGAAATGAACTTCAAATTTTTTATTACTTGTGGTTTTCCGGACATACTAGATGATTTTTGGGGGATGGTTGACAACAAATAGACTAGGGTTTAAGTTTTTCCTCAAATCATTCATTTTTCATTACGTGTCTTCCATTACACACATAACAAGTAATCAATCATTTGTTTAGGCATGTCCCATTGTTTAGTGGCGACATGATCTCACCGCTAAAAGTAATAGCGGAGAAACATAGGGTCATTTGCGGCGGCAATAGCGAAATTCTTTGTAGTGTTAACGTATTAAAATACAAAAAGGGGCCCCGAAATTCATTTAACTTTAAACTCCTAAAATGTTAAGTTGGCCCTAATTTTAACTATATACAAATGAGCTTGATCTTATAAAAACATGCACTACAACAATTTAGCTCTGTCCCGACGACATCTATAGCGACGACATACGTCGCTGGTATAGTTTGGTCTATAGCGACGACATGTCGTCGCTATATAGTAATAGGGATTTTTTGACTGGTCAAACTCTATACCGACGACTTGTCGTCGGTATAGAGTTGGCGGGCTTCAAAATAATACGCGGGATTTATGAAAATACCTATCCCGACGACATGTCGTCGCCACAGGTGAAGTTATTTAATTTTTTATTTTTTTCTATCTCAACTTACAGATTTAAAAAAAAAAAATTAAAATCCACTTTTCCCGACGACATGTCGTCGGGATAGATGAAAAATATAAAAAAATAATTTCTCTGTGCCGACGACATGTCGTCTGGACATGATTTTTTTAATTTTTTTAATTTTGACTCTATAGGGAAGACTTTTTTTACTCTATAGGGACGACATGTCGTCGCTATAGAGTGTAGACCCCTTAAATCGCATTTCAGACCTTCTGCCCTTTTTTCACCAAAAAAAAACCTAATTTTTCTCTCGATTTTCATCTCGGTTTATATGCGTATTTGATATCAAATTGAAGTGTTTGAAGGTAAGGATGATGTTATTTTACTATAATGAAGTTATATAATCTTGTTTTTATAAGTTTTATCTAAATTTTATGTTTTAGGTGGGATTAAAGTTTAAAGCTTGAAATTAAAGGATTTGAAGATTTGAAGGTATGAAATTCGTTTAAAGCTTATGATTTAAGTGTTGTTTTGTGAATATGTTTGTGATTAGGTTTGTATGATTGTAAAAGTGTATATATATGTTAGTGTATGTAAGTTTGATGGTAGATTAGGTTATGCACACCAAGTGTTTGATGAAATGTCACTATATATATTTCATGGTTTTAAGTTTGTATGTATTTTTATATGTGTTAATTTATATGTATATGGTTTGATGTATTTAGTTGTTTATGTATATGTTATATGTATGTAATTATGTAAATTTTGTATGTGAATGTTTGTATGTATTTATGTTTATATGTTTGTTCATTAGTATATTATATGTTTGTTTTTTGTAATTGTGTATGTAAGTATGTTGTATACTTGTATGTTTTTTGTATACTTGTAAGTGTGTATGTAAGTATGTTGTATACTTGTATGTTTAAGTGTGTTTGGGTCAAAATAACCCGTTTAAACTAGCTTTTGATCGATTCTAGTATGCTTAAATGTGTTTGGGTGAAAATGATTCGTTTGAACTAATTCTTGTGTGATTCTAGTATGTTTAAGTGTGTGTACACCAAAATGACTCATTTGAACTAAATTTTGATTGATTCTAATATGTTTAAGTGTGTTTGGGTCAAAATGACCCATTTGAACTAACTTTTGTGTGATTCTAGTATGTTTAAGTGTGTTTGGGTCAAATGACCCATTTGAACTAACTCTTGTGTGATTCTAGTATGTTTAAGTGTGTGTGCTCCAAAATGACTCATTTGAACTAACTTTTGATTGATTCTAATATGTTTAAGTGTGTTTGGGTCAAAATGACCCATTTGAACTAACTTTTGTGTGATTCTAGTATGTTTAAGTGTGTTTGGGTCAAAATGACCCATTTGAACTAACTCTTGTGTGATTCTAGTATGTTTAAGTGTGTGTGCTCCAAAATGACTCATTTGAACTAACTTTTGATTGATTCTAATATGTTTAAGTGTGTTTGGGTCAAAATAACCCATTTGAACTAACTTTTGTGTGATTCTAGTATGTTTAAGTGTGTTTGGGTCAAAAGGATCCGTTTGAACTAACTTTTGATTGATTCTAGTATGCTTAAATGTGTTTGGGTGAAAATGACCCGTTTGAACTAACTCTTGTGTGATTCTAGTATGTTTAAGTGTGTTTGGGTCAAAATGACCCGTTTGAACTAGCTTTTGATCGATTCTAGTATGCTTAAATGTGTTTGGGTGAAAATGACCCGTTTAAACTAACTCTTGTGTGATTCTAGTATGTTTAAGTGTGTTTTGGTCAAAATGACCCGTTTGACAAATATTCAATATATTTAATGCAGGAAAGAATTCAAGAGGAGTATGTGAGATCCTCTAGCGAGACCGGTGGAGACTCATCTGCTGTTGATGAGATTCAATGCATTGAGCGTGCCTTAGGTCAAAGGCGAGGACATATACGGGGTGTTGGTCGCGTGGTGAGACATCCCACCCCTGATTTTTGTAGCTCGCAACCTCTTCCAACACAACATTTGCATGATGAAGTTGCAGAACTTAGACAACAACAACAACAAAATCAAGAAACTATACAACAACAACAACAAATCCAACAACAACAACAACAACAAATACAAGAAATGCAACGATTACTTCAAGAGCAGATGGAAATGATGCGCTACTGGCAGCAGCAACGACCACCTGGTGGTCATTAGCGTTTGTATTTTTGTTAGATTTTATTGAATTTTAAACTAATTGTATGAATTATCTGTTTGCTAAACTTATACTTGAAGTTGTATGAATTATTAGTTTGTTAAACTTGCATTGGATTTTTCTTGATTATAAGTTTGTTAAATTTTTTAAAAAATTAAGGTTCTGCATAAAATAAAAAAAAATAAAAAAAATAAGATCAATAGCGACGACATGTCGTCGCTATAGAGTATTTTCCTTTTTTTTAAAAATTAAAAAATACCTATAGCGACGACATGTCGTCGCTATAGGTGTCTTTCTTTTTTTAAAAAAAATTAAAAAACACCTATAGCGACGACATGTCGTCGCTATTGGTCTCATTTTTTAATTTTTTTTAATTTTTTTTATTCGATAAAATCAGAAACCACGACACTTATAGGAACGATTTGTTGTTCCTATAGAAAAACTTATGCCGACGACCTCTATCCCGACGACATATCAGCCTATTACAACTAACTTTTACGAACGAACTCTATAGCGACGACATGTCGTCGCTATAGGTCAAAATTAGCTATAGCGACGACATGTCGTTGCTATAAGATGCCATATTTTCGTTGCTATAGACCCACTTTCTTGTAGTGATGTCTAGTATTATAATTTATATCATGATGTCAATCAATTCAGATTACATTATATGTTAAAAAAATAGTGTTACAACAAGTGTAAAATAGAAATTCAAACATACAATAAATTAAGTATACAATCCTCTCGTTCCAAATCAGTTGATTGTCATCATGGATTCTACAACAAAATAAAATTCCCAATATGAATTTTCATATATTCACAAGAATGTGCTTATTAACGGGGCTAATATTATTAAAAACAACCACCATTTAATTTGTGAACCTTTAATAACATAAACCGACTTATATATACTAATTAGAATTATATAAAAAAACATTCCAAGAGCGTAAAATTATTTACCTGGATAATTGTTTTGATATATATATGAAACGACATGCACACATATTTTAAGCGATTAAAAATATATGAAATAGTGTTTCAAGTCATAATACAAATGACATCTCCTTTAACAAAAACAGATGCAACGCTTGTCGTTGATTTTACATATACAAGTATGTTAATATATCAAAATTAATAGAGTTGTGGGAATTTGTCATGCAAAATATATAAACAAATATTATAAGATCGAAGACATATGATTACGTACTGAATTAGTACCTGAATTTTACGTAAATGGAGCTTAGAGGTGGAGGAGACGACTAGAAGTTCTTAGGAGAAAAATCTGCATGAGCATACCAAAAATAACAATTCGCAGACATTGCTATTCCTGACAATTTTCTTCCTTTGCTACAACAATTATGGATAGCCTTAGTTGCATCAGAGAAACATTTCATGCAGTTTCCCGTTTCTATATCAACAGTACACTGCGTTGCGCTATTTTATACTATACTAGGTTAATCCTCGTGTATTATACGGATTGAATAAATAAAATATTAAATAATTAGTAATAAAAATTTATGCATTATAAAATCATGCTTGAAGATAAAATATGATTATAATTATGGGATAAATAGCTACTTTAAGTAAATAAACAATAATGTAATTTTCTTAAACTTTTGTTTTATAAAAAATTGTGATTTTTAAATATTTTGTTTTAGAATTTTTTTTTAAAAAAGTACTTTGTATTCTGTATTTTATAATTTTTTTAAAAAAGTGTGTTTTTAAAAAAATAGGTTTTTAATTTATTAAATTATACATTTTTTAATTTGAAATGGTATGAGTAGTATTATTATTATTCAATATTAATATTAATATTAATATTATATAGAAATGAGAAAATTAATACGATGAGACTTATAATTGTATCACGTTTATTTTAGTTTTTTATATATACATATATATCGATAGGCCAAAAACCTACTTATTAAACGGATTATAGTTAGTAATAAACAAGAAGAGTTACTGTATAATATTTTTATATAAAATATAATTAAATTATATATACATAATAGTTAAGAAAGTAAAATAATTATACTATTTTTTAACTTTTTATCTAAATAGTTTCATAGTTTTAAACTAAATAGTTTCATTTTCAAGATTTTTTTTATAAAAAAATATTTCTTTTATAAAAATCATATTTTAAAAAACTCTTATTTGTAATTATTCTAGTTGTTATAATAAGACTGTTTTTAAGAAATTTCAACTTTTTATAATTTTTTGTAAACAAAATGATTTTAAAAATTTTGTTTTAAAAAAGTTTAGTGTTTTAGAAATTTCATATTGTATTAAATTTATGTATTTTTATTATATCTATTTTAATTAAAAGATGTGATTTTTAATTTCCTCTATAAAATCGATTTGAAAAAATAGTTTGATTTTAAAAAAAATCTAGATTAAAAGGAGAAATGTAGCAATTAATAAGATTCATTTTTAATAAGAGAGATAAATTTATATGAGTGTTTAAATTACTATAATATCTTTTTGGAGGAAAAATTGATGCGTTGATGTCTAGAACAATTACAAGTGACAAATAAATGGGTTAAGAGAATGACAAGTGACACAAGATATATTTTTTTATTAGATACTATAGACTATAGATATGATTTTCTTGTATTGCATTTTGCTAATCAAGTATCCCATGTTAACTAGGTATACATACTAATTATAATAATCTATTTTGTAATCTAATAGGTTCGTCATTTTTAGTTCCATAATTACAAAGTTTGGTACAATATATTGTTTGTTTAGTTTGACTATATTTGGCATGCATGATATAAAGAATAATAGACGGGTAGTTATTTTTCTTATAAACTGGGTTTTCACGTGATCTATATGTTTTTCTATAGTTAGAATCATGTGAGAACTTGTTTGAAATTATAATTTTTGAAATACCAATAAGACTCACTGAAAGATGTTGTTCATTCTAAGTTCATTTGCTAACAATAACTTTTTGGATTATCAACACCACAGTTTATATAGATACGTTGTCGCCGAATACTCTACTCAGCAAATAAGAACGTTCTACCTATTAATCATAAGGAATGTTATGTTACTAAACTTTCTCGTGTTTCCCCAAAAACAGGGTCAACTACAATTGTCACCATTCCTTTCAATTTAAGTTTGTGTGATTTATTGCTCTTAGCAACGTTACATGGATTGTTATGCCTTTGCAATACCAAAACCACTGAATTGATTCTTTGAAACACCACCATCAAAAAAATCTCCACTTTTGAATCCCAGGGTTACTACCGAATACAGTTGTTGCCCCAGGAGATCATTTATCAATCATCATCAAGAAAAAAGAATGAAGAATAAGATGATATGAAACAATAGACTTTGAATTAATCGAACAAGGCTTACATGTTTGTTTACATATGATCCTATATTTAGTCGAGTATCAGTTTCTATGTTTGGGTTTTGACACTAAACTTTTAACTTAACGCTAATTACTTATTTGACCCGTAACTTAGTATCAAACTTGTATCCAACAATTAAGTCCAACAATAGTTTGATTCAGTGGGCTTCTATGTTCACTCTACCAATGATTATATGGTGATACCCATAAAACGTAGAGCTGAAATGACTGGTGTGCGTTGGTTTTTGGGAGATGGTTGACAACATATATGGCCAATGTTAGAAATGAATTTCAAATTTTTTATTACTTGTGGTTTTCCGGACATACTAGATGATTTTTGGGAGATGGTTGACAACAAATAGACTAGGGTTTTTATTTTTTCTCATATCATTCATCTTCCATTATCTGCCTTCCATTAAACACGCAACGAGTGACGGAACATTGGTTTAAGCATGTCCCATCTTTTAGTGGCGAACTATTAATTAGCGGCAACATGATGTCGCCACTAAAAATAATAGCAGCGAAATAAAGAGTCATTTGAGGTGAGAAATGTCGCCGGCACTAATAGTGTAATTATTTATAGTGTTATAGTATTAAAATACAAAAAAGGACCCCGAGATTTATTTAACTTTAAACTCCTATAATGTTAAGTTGGCCCCAATTTTAATTAGCGTACATACAAATGAGCTTGAACTTATAAAAACATGTCTAGTATTATAAATTTATACCATGACGTCAATCAGTTTAGATTGCATTATATGTTTAAAAAAATAGTGTTACAACAAGTATAAAATAGAAATTCAAACATACAATAAATTATTAAGTATACAATCCTCTCTTTCCAAATCAGTAACGACTATAAGTTCTTAGGAGAAAAATCTGCATGAGCATACCAAAAATAACAATTCGCAGACATTGCTATTCCTGACAATTTTCTTCCTTTGCTACAACAATTATGGATCGCCTTAGTTGCATCAGACAAACATTTCATGCAGTTTCCCTTTTCTATATCAACAGTGCACTGCATATACCCGTATAAAGGGTATAAAGCGCGAGAACCTGGCCCATAAGCTAGCGCACCAGACGCAAATTTCGTTAAGATATCACCTCCTGCCGCAGTCTCCTTCAACTTATTGGCCAAAGCATTCAACCCCTTTTCCAAATCAGCAGCACTAGCAGGAGTTTGATTTGGTGGGCTAGAGAAGCTAATCCAAGCCCACTCAGCAAGCCTTCCCTGAATTTGAAAATCTGCATAACGTACCATGCAGGCTAGCTTCGGTAAGGCTGTCCACGCCACACCTTCCTTTTGTTTAGCGCAATTATTTTTAAGATATGGAATGGTGTTGTTGATACACTCCAGACAAGCTTCCTTTTTAATATTAGGCGGGCAAAGAGCCATAGTCCAAATTCCATCAGCATTGCCCGTGTCATAACCGTTGTATCTTCTTTGGCTTCCCATACTTTTGTAGAGTAAAGCAAACGCGTCATCTCGTTCTTTTAGCAAGGCATCGGATTTGAAATTGCCATTGTTACTGCATTTAAAGGACTGTTGAGTTGGGCTTGGTTTTTCACCTAACACGAGATCAACACCAATATTGATAATTGCCTGAGAAAGGAACACTAGTGAAATTAGCCATTTCATTTCCATTTTTGATTGGTAAATTTGATATTTCATGTTTACATTAAATCGATATTTATACCGCGCGGTGAAAGGTAGCATATATACTTAATTGTAACATATAAATTTATAGCAATGTAATTGATAAATTGTTAAAAAAACGTGTCTTAATATAGTGTTTTAATTTTATAAAATTGTAATTAAATTTCATGATACTTCAAATTACATGAGGACCAAATAAATGGTATATATAACGTGTCAACAACGTGTTAATTGAGACTTATGCTGCTTGGTTGTTATTAAAACTGTTTGGTATAGGTTAATGAAATGAATCAGATAATGAAATGGATAAGATAATAAAATGAAATGGATCATTACCATTTTATTTAGGGGTGTTCAATTTCGGATATCCGAAAATTTCGGATAGTGAATTTCACTATCCAATCCGAATCCGAAATTTCGGTTCGGATATCCGAATTCAAAAATTTTTTGTATTATTTAATAAATTTTATAAAAATATAATAGTTTTTATTGAAAATTTTTTCAGATATTTGATGTTTTTTTATTAAAATATCCTAAATATCTAAAAACATCCGAAATATTTAATTATATATTTAATATTTTTAAAATTTTATAAAAATATTTTGGATATTTCGGATATCCTAAATATTCGAAATTTCTCAAAATCAGTATCCGAATCCGAATCCGAATTTCGGATTTTCGGATATTTCGGATACGGTTTCGGATTCGGATATTTTTGAACACCCCTAATTTTATTATCATGTTTGGGTTATCTTGTGCGAATGAAATCAATAATCACTTTATTTGTGTTGTTGAGTAGACACGAAAGAACAAAGAATAGAATGCCGTGATGGTGGTGGTGGTGGGTGGTGGTGACGGTGTTGATGGTGGTGGTGGTGGTGCTTGGTGGTGGTAGTGTTTGTGGTGGTGGTGGTTGGTTGGTTGGTTGTTGTTGGTGGTGGTGGCGGTGGTGGTGGTGATGGTGCTTAGTGGTGGTGGTGATGTTGATGATGGTAGTGCCAGTGGTGGTGGCGGCATTGGCGTTGGCGTTGGTGGTGGGTCGTGTCATGGGTGCGAACAAATGTTGGGTCGTTGTTCAGTACATGATTTAGGTCCTGAGTTAATTAAATATATATATATATATATATATATATATATATATATATATATATATATATATATATATATAATTCCTTGAAGGAATGAAAAAAACACCTGCACTTAAGGAGTGAAAAAATTAAAAGGGAAGGAATCATATTACTTATGTAATAACTCGTTTCACTGTTACGTGGTTAATAAGTATTTTTTTATTTCATTCTAGCTTACATTGTCATAAAATTAGCGATTGAAAATTCGAAGATGATTTTATTGGGTTTTTATATGCGTTTTTAAATTTCTTGATTGCCTTAAAGTTAGTAAATGAAAATTTGAAGATGATTTTATCGGGTTTCTATATGGGTTTTTAAATTTTTTGAAAACGGAGGCGTAAAGCTTATACAACAATTTAAAACATTTTTCAACCTTTCCATCAAGAACCCAATCGTAAGAAACGTAATGTTGAGAGTTATGTCCAAGGCAGAAAGTTAGATTCGTGTTAGTAACTTTGGTTGAGTTCTGTTAATAAAGTGTTAACTTGGTTGATAGTAGTTAAAAGGTTTTGAGTTAGTTTGCACATCTTGTGAAACTACACGGACTAAATGTGTGTAGTTCAAAGATTGGTTTTTAGTGCATCTAATGGTCGTTAAAAAGGGATTAAGTCGAGCTTTTCATCTTTGTAATTCAAGTTCTCAATAGTCAATTCAGTTCATGTTGTTCTTGATTATCTTATGTTGATTCTTTTGCAATTTACTCATTTTTGTGATTTGATTCACTGATCGTTTGATTTTTTTGATCGAGTTCTTTGGTGTTGTGCTCGATTTCCACTGAATAACAGAACACTTAAGAAACTATTTTCAACTATAGGGTGTTGAACGAATTAGTTTCTTGATGAAAGGAGAAAAGCTTCCCTCTATAGGTACTCACACTGAGCTTTTCCTTGTAAGATGTGCTAGCCATTTCAACTCGAAGATTGTCAAAATGATATATGACACACAAAGAATAATTTATTAGTTTCAAATGTATAAAGAGATGTACAATACATGATAAGCATTTAAGATGTTCTAGTAGGTTATGTGTTTTAAGAATAATTTTACTCATCTCCATGACTGACTAATCTTGGGCTGCTAACCAAATAGATTTTGGAGCTGCGGAAATAGAAGTAAAGAATAAAATATTTTGATTGTCATTTATTCTTTATATGGTTCATCAAGTGCTAGCAACTTATTTTGCAACTTTTGCACTATGATTGCAAGTTTTAATTCTTGTGATGTTCTTTTAACTTAAAAAACATAAACCTCCTCTTCATCAAAATTCATGTTCAACATAATAGAGATTTGGCAATCAGGCCAAAATCAAAAACACAAACAAGCTAGTATTGAACAAATTATGTTCTCCGAGGTTGATTCTTCATCATCATCATAATCAAATAAAATTGAATGGAATTATCACTATCACTAGGTGCTAATAATTTGGTTTGATTCAACTTTTGTAGTGTTCAATTAATGAAATTTAAGAATCGAGTTGTGTTTTTTATTATTGATTCTTTTAAAATTGTATCATAGCTCTTTGTGTTAAGGTAGTGCAAGGATAGTGACGATGGCATACCAAAGATGTAAACTTTAGTCTTCTGGATTCAAGGCACAAGACACTGACTAGCAAAAGAGAGTAGTGACATCATCATTTTAGACTAAAATTTTGCTTTAGTAATAAGGGTGATTGATTATATTTATTACTCTTGGTTGGATCTACTGATCTTAAAAACCATAAACCAAAAATATATCAAAGATTCACACAACAGGTTGTTCTGTGAGGAAGATCTCTATATGTAGATATACATAAATTCATTAAGTTTCAGCTTGCAATGAGTGTGCCTATAGTTATATTATGTTGCAGCGGTAGTTTCGTCTGGCAATGTCTCCCGAAATGCAGTGTGGTTATCTCTCATATTCTACTTATTCATGCAAAAATATGAAGCCACTTTTGGGAAAGAAAATGTTAGTTTTTTTTATATAACGTTTAAGTGTGTTTATATCTTTGTAGCTCCTTTGGGTGAACTTGAATATGAATCACTGTTCACTTTACATAAGTTGTGGATGCATATAGTAGTGGGACAACACCTCCCTCCGGTCATTTGGCTACCGCCAAAGCATGATAAATGAAGCAGATAATGATCCGTAAAGCAAATACTTGAAATGCAATGTTGATCTTAGTCCATATGATTATAAAGAAAATACTAGGTTTATTAAAGATGTGTATTGAAGAAGATTCCACAAGCAGACGATAAGCGTTAACCGAGGCAGAAAGGTTAGCAGGATACTTCCGGGCTGGGAAGGAGTCAAAAAGGATGAGTGCCTCCTCGATCCATGTTGTGGCTATGGAGGTGGGGGCTGTCGCCGCCTAATAGAGACAGTACGTAGCGGGGGAGGGGCCGGGGATATTCAAGTTAATACCACAAGTTAGCAAGATCTTTCTGTAATTAAATATAATGCTGGAGTTAAACTAAATTTAGATTTATTTGTGACTTTATTTTAGTATGGTTTACTTTATGCTAGGGTTTACTATAGCTGTTACTATTCTCGTACCATAACGAACTAAACAAAATATAAGTGAATGTAGTTGGTTTTTATAATCATTTTATTTTCCTAGATTTCTAATATTTTTGTAGAATAAAGCGAAGACATTATCACATTTTTTAGTAAGGCATCAGATTTGACATTGTAATTGTCACTACATTTGAATGACTGTTGAGTTGGGCCTGTTTTTAAGCTATGACAAGATTAACACCAGTGATAATTGCTTGAGAAAGTAACACAACTGAAATTAGGCATTTGGTTTCCATTTTTCCTTGGTAAAATTTGATATTTCATATGTACATAAAATCAAAATTTATAGTGGTGAAAGGTAACATATTTAAATTATATTTCTAAATTTATAGCAATCTAATTGATTAATTATCAAAAACGTGTCTTTAAATGAATTGTAATTAAGTTTCATTATACTTCAAACAAAGTCAGGATCAAGAACCACAAAACCTCCAAATATATCAAACCTTACGAGGACCACCTACGCACTACAAGAATTAAGGCCTATGGCAACGACAAAAGTCATCGTCATAGATACCAGTTATCGTCGGCATAGCCTACCATATGCTTAGTAGCCACAGTCGTCTCGCCATAGGTCAAAATAATGTTGCCGCCACAACCTGTGTCGCCATAAAGGTCTATGGTGACGACTTGTCATCGTCACATACTTGTCGGCATTATTTTAATCATGATTTTTTTAATTTAAGAAAAATAAATATACGCTACTGCGACGACAAGCCATCGTTACAAGTAATTTAATATATTAATTAAAAAATAAATATTTAAAATTAATAAATGATTATTTTATTTGACCTATAGCGACGACATGTCATCGCCATAGGCTTTCTGATTAAAATTTTAATATTCAAAATTTTATTTTTTTTCTAGATTTTTTTACTTAAAATTCAATGTTTTGAACCCAAATCAAATACACAGAAACGAAAATTAATATTACGAACACCTAAATTAAAATCAAACGATTCTAGTTAATTACATACCAAATAAAACGAAAATACCAAAATAAACATGTTTTAAATTTTTACAACCCAAACAAATTAACTTCCTAATTGTCGTCGTCTTCATCATCTTCATCGTTATCAGGATTTCATTTTTTTCTTTCAAATTCATTCATTTTTTCATGCATTTCATGCACTTGTTGCTTTAGTGCTTCTATTTCTTCTTTCCGATGTGATGACGACCCGCTTGATGGTTCATAACGAGAGATATTTTTTACTTTTCGTCCAACACATCTTGTATGACCACGCCTTTATCCTAATGTCAGCTCTAAACATTCCATCTTATTAACGAGCGACTTACCCGCCTTCATCTCTAATTGGGCGTATTGATTTTCAATTTTTGTCTGCATTTTTAAAGAATAAAATAAAAAGTTATTAAGGTTCTTACAAACTTTCAATAGAATAACTTTTATAAAATGAAAAAAACAATATTTTTAATCATAAGTACATATAACATAAAATTCTTAAGTTTCAACATATAAACTAACAATTTATCAAAACCAACAACTCTCAAATATAGTAGAATATAAACCATGTTGTTTAATCATAAGCATATTAACATAAAATTTCCAAGTTTCAACATATAAACTAACAATTCATCAAAACCAATAATTCTCAAATATGAATAGCATATTAAACCAACAATTCACCAAAACCATTATAAAGGCACCAAAACTTTGAGTTGATTGAAGTGTGTTCGGGTGATTTTTACCCAATTAAACAAAATGTTAGTCAAATGCACCAAAACCATTTAATAGACTTAATGTTGGACAACAATTATTATTAAATGGGTCAAAATCACCAAACACAATATATTAAAAACATATGAACACATGATAATAGCATACTTTTACGCAAAAATCTTCTGTGACAAGTAAATGATATCTTATTAGTAACACAACATGAGGGTGTGTCCGTGTTACACGTTGCACATGCAAGATAACCTTGTCCACCCCATCCAGATAAGCTGCTACAAGCAGGTAATCATTAATGGTTCATAACAATGCAGCACACATCGTGAATACAGTTTCTATCGATGCATCTTTTATTTGTATTCCATCCTTCCATAACTACTTCAACTCATCAACTAAAGGCCTTAAAAAACATCAATGTCTTTTCCAGGTGATTTAAGACCAGAAATTAGCAAAGTAACATGAAAGAAGACTCTTTCATACATAGCCAGGGTAGTGTGGTATACGTTGTCAACACCACTGGCCACATACTATAATCCTGACTCATGTTACCAAATTGATTAAAGCCATCAGTAGCTAAAGCAAAGCGAACATTCCTAGGCAATTTGACAAATTTAGAATGTCTTTTATCAAATACTTGTCATGCTTTCCCATCTACCGAATGACACATAATACCATCTGTTGAGCATCCAGTGTGATGCCAAATCATATCTTTGCTGTGAACCTGGAACTGTACCTTCGTTTAAGCTAAGGAGTTAACGGAAAGTACCGCAATATTTTCTGTGGTATTTTTTTTCCTTTTGTGTTTTTATCAACCCATCTTCTCTCGTTACAAACCGAACAATTTTGCAATTCTTCATTCTCTTTCTAAAACAAACCATAATTATTGATGCAAGCATGGATGGATTCATATCCTAACCCAATCTGTTTTAGCTTCTTCTTCGCTTTATAGTGTGGGGATGGAATGTGATTTTTATTTAGGAATGCAACCTTTAAAAACTCTAAAAGTTGATCAAACAAACTATTTGTCCACTTGTTGATTACTTTAATATGCATCAGTTTGGCTAAATAGTTTAAAGAAGAAATTCAATTACAACCGGGGTATAACTTAGTACTGAGCTCATTATACAATTAATCAAATTTTGAGTCTAAACTATATCCATCCTTATTTATGTTATCTTCATTCTCTGCGATAACATCTTCAATTGCATAAAACATATAATTATTTGATGTATTACTTGTTAGAGGAGTAAGTGTTATTATAGCAAATTGTTTTGCTACATTAGAAGAACTAAAGACCTCACCGTAATAAACCCATTTTGTATAATGTTGAACAAAGCCACAATCATGTATATGAGCATTAATAATTTTTAAATCCTGACGAAAAGCATTCACACAATCTCTACACGGGCAATTTGAATTGCCATGACCGTCGATAAAGTTCAACAAAGTTCTTAAGACCTTCTAAGAAATTCGAAGACGTCTGATTTTTTATTTTAATCCAGCTATTATCAATTGTGATAACTGTTTCATACACGTACATAAACATGAACATGAAATAACATAAATACACACACATAAACATGAACCAATTATACATTATATCTTATAAATCTAACAACCTACAATTACATTCTACCAAAACAATACAATTAAATATTATATCATATCATTGTAACAACTTTCAACATTATCATTCTATCAAAACAAAACAATTAAGCATTATACATTATAATTATATACATTATATCTTAAACTATAACATTATCATTCAACCAAAACAATTTAATTAAACATTATATCTTAACCTATAATAGTATTATTCAACCAAATCAATCAGCCAAATAATACAACTAAACATTATATTTTAACTTATAACATTATCATTCATCAAAACAATCAAATTATACATTATATCTTATAAATTTGACAACCTACAATTACATTCTACCAAAATAATACAATTAAACTTTTATCTTATAAATCTAACAACCAACAACATCATCAAAAGAATATAAATAAAAATGTTAACTAATTAACAATATATATATATATATATGTATATATATATATATATATATATATATATATATATATATATATAACCTTCAAATTTTAACAATGATGGTGGTTGGAACCCTAAAACGTTGTGTGCGATGGGAAACAGTGGCTGATTTGTGGTGGTGGTTGATTTGGCAGTGGTGGGTGATGGGATGGCTGCAGGTATGAGATTTGGAGGTGTGTGGGTGACGGGAGAGGTTGTGGTGGCTTCGAATGGTAGTGGAAGGCTTCAATTATGCGGTTTTAGGTAATGGGGACGAAGGAGATCGAGATTGTGAAGTGTGGATAGGGTAAAAGTGAAGCATATTGCGATCTGTGGTGTATATCTGTCTAAACCCTATGGAGACGACATATCATCGCTATAGGGTGATTTACTCTTTTTTTATTTTCTTTTCACCAATAATTGGGCGGGTAGTGTGCGCGGGAACTGAAAACCTTGTGGCGACATAAGGTTCATTATATTATTATTATTATTATTATTATTATATTATTATTATTATTATTATTATTATTATTATTATTATTATTATTATTATTATTATTACTATTATTATTATTATTATTACATATATTTATTATTATATAAATATTATAAGGACAATAATATTTTTTTGCCCTTTTAAACCCAAATTATCATAACATATGTAAGGATTATACTTAGAGGTTGATGCAACCAAAGAGCTCTCAGCATGCACATGTTAAGTACAAGGAAGTTACTTCAGAAGATTTGATATAACTCAATGAAATACACTCAGTATCAAATCTTCCAAAGCCAAATGATCATTTCTTCCTAAGCCAAAGATGAAGTCTTTCGAAGCTTCAACACAAAGTCTTCCGAAGCCAAGAGACTATTTCTTCCGAAGACAGAGAAGACATGCTTTATCTGACTTACTTTTAACAAAAGCTGAACTATTTTTCGCTTCCATCTGAGAAGACTCACCAACTTATATGAGTTGGTGAAAAGTCCATACTTTTGTCAACTGTATAATATGGTTATAGTGTCTATAACTTTCTACTTATGTAATTTTATCCTTTTTGTAATATATTAGAATGTGAGTTATGACATGTTATAGTCACCAGTCAAAAAGACAATCTGCCTTTTGACTTTACATTGATCTTGTTGTCTAAATTAGTATTTTCAGCTGGCCTTCAAAGTATGGCCGGCTATAGGATGTAGTATAAAGTATTTCAAGTACTTGTCATTAGATTTAAGCTTTCTAACACTTTGTAAAAACAACTTGAGAACAATATACACAATTCTTAAAAACCATCTTATTATGTTCTTATTCTATTCTTTACTAGTGTTCTTTGTTTCACCCTTAAGTCGATTCCTAATTTGAACTGCTAAGTGTTCTAAGTCTTTTGAAATATTGTGAAACTGTTGGATCGACCTCCATTTACCAGTCCTGCAACATATAATCATTGACCAAGCTTGTTAGACGTATATTAATCATAATAAAGTAGAATTGAACACCATTGATCATAATTGAATCATCAGTAACATTTAATGTATGTAATCTACGTTAATCATCATAACCGAACATACTTGACATTGTCTTACACTCACTAATGGTGATTAAGAACAAACAAACTTAACTTATCATAGTTTTTCCGTAAATTACTATTAACGCATGTCATCGTAGATGTTCCATAAACACGGGTTTTTTCCCTCCTAGCAAAAAGAAAAAAAAGAAAAAAATGTTTTACGTTACGGCGAAGACTTATCGTCGCCACAGGGTGTATGAAATAATTAAAAATTCAATATTTGAAAAAATAAATCTATGGCGACCAACGTTGAGGACGTCATTTTGTTGTCGCGATAGAGTTAACCTAAGGCGACAATTTGTCGTCGCCATAGATCAGGTATAACCAAAAATCCAGAAAACCCTATGGCGACGACATGTCGTCACGATAGCGTGACCTATAGCGACAATATTGTGTCGTCCTCATAGAGTTGGTCGTCATAGGCCTTATAAATTCTTGTTATTATTACTTATTTAGTTTCATTGTAACTTACTACCAAGCTAACATGTCACTCACTAGTAGTAAGTTACTATAGCATATAGATAACCAATTATTATAAAAGTGAGTTACGACAAATTACTACCGATTGTAATAACTTATGATTATTTTCAAGCAACTTATAATTAGCAAGAAACCCCCACCCCCCCCCCCCCCCCTCCCAACACCCACCCGCTAAGGGCTCATCCAAGGGTGCTACCACAACTTTGGCTCCTACAAATTTTAAAGGTTCTCTAGTGTTTGAAATCTAAATAGTTATGAGCTAGCGAGTACACTATACCTTTTAACATGTATCAATTTTTATTCCAAATAAATATTGAATATCAAGTAAATTTAAATGTACAAAAATTACATTGAAAATCATTAACAGGGTCAAATGTGTGCAATATAACTCGGTTCAAGATAATGACCATGTAACATATTACTAGTTAAAGTACATTTATATAAATTTTTAGTGCATTATAACTTGGTTGAGGATACATTGAGCTTGACACATATAACTAGTTAAAGTCAATATCTTATACATCTATGTAAATTTTAGGATACAACTACATAAAAATCATTGAACTTGACATGACATGATATGTAAAAATAATACTACTACGAGCTTAAAGTAACAATTTGTCATAAAATAAAAATAGTAAGTCTCATTCTTCTAGTTCCAAGTCATTGATTGTCACCATAAATTCTCTAATAAAAAAAATTAAGTATAAGAATTTAATCGAAATTGTTGCCACACAAACGAGACTATTCCATCCAGAAAATATAAATAGAATATTAGGTATTAGGATATTAATAATGTAGGGTATAACAAACATCGTATTATATTTCTTTTATAATTTCATACATACTTTCCTAATATTTGAAATAAAATATTCTTAATATGATATTTAATTATTTTTGTTATCTATTCTATCCAAAATTTGTAAAACAGTTTCAATTTTAGTCATGTTCTTTCGCAATTACCTCTTAATCAGATTTTCTAACTTTATATTTTAAGTTTCCTTAAAAAGCAATTATTATTAACAAGACGACACAAGTTTGAAAATAAAAAAAAGTATATATATATATATATCAAATAAAAACATGTTTACCGACACGCTAACCGCCAGTGACAATTTGCCTCGTTCCCTAGACGTCAAAGGCCACACGCACTTGTCAGACACGAAACGCACCAGACTCCATGGTATAATGGGAGGCTGTGGGATTTCAACGGGTGTTCTCCCCACACTTGTATAATACACGATCCCCCACCACTTGCGCTAAACGCCCGGAGGCAAATATATAATAAAATTTTCATGAAATTCTTGCAATGTCTACATATGGATTTTGAAGTGATCGACCAATGCTTCAAAATTTGTTATTTTAACATCAGTTAAAACATAGTTACAAGCTTTAATGGTCAATAACTCAATACTAGTAAAATTCAACACAATTTTAAATTTCATAAACATGTTAAAATAAAAGTGACTTGTTTAAACAATACAAGTGACCCTTATATACTAAAATCAAACACCGTAAAAAGACATATTGTCATTGAATCTTTACCTGAAGTTTGTCGAGGTCAGAAGCATCTTAAGAAAGAAAGTTAAAATGCGCATACCAAAAATAACAATTAGTAGACAAGGCTGAACCAGTTCGTGATCTTAACTTGCTACAACAATTATGGATCTCCTTAGTTGCATCAGACAAACATTTCATGCACTTATCCTTGCCTATATCAGGAGTACATTGCATGGACCCATATAAAGTTTGGGAACCTGGCCCATAAGTTAAAGATCCAGACCCATATTTTTTTGAGTTATCACCTCCTGCAGCTGGTTTCTTCAACTTATTAGCCAAATCATTTAGCCCTTTCTCCAACTGACCGACGTTAGCAGCAGTCAGGTTTGGCGGGGAAGAGAAAGTGGCCCAAGCCCACTCGGTAAGCTTTCCTTGAATTGAAGAATCTGCGTAACGCACCATGCAATTTGTTTTTGGTAATACTGTCCAAGCCACACCTTCTTTTTGTTTTGGGCAACTATTTTTAAGATATGGGATGGTGTTGTGCATACACTCGTAGCAAGTTTCCTCTTTGATATTCGGGGGGCAAAGGGCAGTTGCCCAAATTCCATCACCACTACCGGTATGAAAACAGTTGTAAGGTTTAATGTTTTTGAAGAGTAAATCGAATGCAACATCTCATTCTTTAATTAGGCCATCGGATTTGAAATTTCCATTCTTGCTGCATCTGAAGGCTTGTTGAGTGGATGTTGGTTTTGAGCTATGGCGAGATTGCCACCATTGATGATTGCTTGAAGAATGAACACAAGTAAAATTTGTGATTTGGTTTCCATTTGTGATCGGTAATTTTTGATATTTCGTGCTACCAATAAACCAATACTTATAGTTGTTAAAGTTAACGTATTTTATAAATAATTTGAATCTTGTACGATTTTAATTGGTCGATTGTTAAAAACGTGTCTTAAAATAGAGTTTTCGTTCTATACAATTGTAATTATGTTTCGTTCTACCTAAATTGTCATGAGTTTAAAGTAAAGAATAAAGACTATATTTCTTTTTGTTTATTTTTGAGTGCAAGAAGTGGTGTTAAATTTCCTTCATCAATAAATAAATGTTCCTTCATCAAGTTAGAGAGTATGATGATATTGAACGTCTTTGCATAAAAAGGTGTAATTTGGTTTCAGAAAAAATGCATAAATTAATACTTCTGAGCGAAAAAACCGGGAGGATCGATCGAGGCCCTAGGCCCGACAATACTTTGCCCTTGATGATAGGTTCAATTAGTGCCAATCGTTTGGATTCTCATTAAAAAAAGTAGGGAAGTTAAAATTCTCAAAGAAGGATGGTCCACCAATCTATTTCTTTGGATTGTGAAATTGGCCAAGACCCAAAAAAAAAAAGCTCATTAAAATGTTTTTTTAACAACAAATGTACGATTTTTTTCGGATCATAAGTGTTAGCTTAATCAGGATCCACCTATTTGCTTCTTAGTATTCCCTCGGAGGAAACCCATAACTAGAAAAACCTCCTGACTCAACACAGAGCATTTTTACCCTAAGCGAGACTCGAACCCAAAACCTCTCTATTTTAGTTGTCCTGTGTACCTCACATTAACCATTTAGACTAAGGATTATTAGTCCTAAAAAATCTAAAAAAATATTCTTCAACTCGATGTTAATGATCCCACTTCGATCGGGATCTATAGAAGATTTGGATAATGCTTCATCTCAGGGATTGATTATAGCTTGTTAGAGTTCAATGTTAATATTAAAGCATTACTTAGTTAAACAAACAGTGGATGGATTTGGATTATTGACTCCAAAGGTGAGTTCTTGGTTAAAGTAGTTAGACATCTCCTCTCCATCTACAAATGCCCTCCCAACTCTTTTATCGACTGGTGCGATTGGGTTCCAAAAGAGGCTAATATTTTGCATGGAGAGCCGAGATGGAATGTGTGCCTACCCGGAGTGCTCATATTAAAAGGATGTAAACGTTGCGGTTGATTTATGTCCGTTATGTGAGCAACTTCTGGAGTTATAGAAGAACACTTATTTAGAGCGTTTTATATAAAGTTCTGAATATAATCAACGGTCCGTCCCTATTCGTGGGTTTGTGACAATTTATTTTTTTAAATAGAATTTCGATTGTTAGCAACGCACTCTAAGGTTACGTTTTTTTAGAGTTACGCTCCCTCGACGCAGGGAGTTGAGACGACGTTTCAAAGTTAGTTTTTGACGATTTAACATCCACCGTCGCAACGCGCAGTTTTAATGCTAGCTAGTTTTTAAATATCAAATCATTAGTTTTAGCAAACCCGTGTATTACATGGGTTGAATAAGAAAATATTAAATAGAATGAAAATTGTGTATCCAAGGATCGTTCAGGAATTATCAGAATTGATTTGAAAAAGTATTGATCGCGGAATTATCAATACTTGGTGTTTAATCTATTAATAATACTAAAATCAACCAATCAAACAAATAAAATAAGAATAATCAAACCGAGAGAACTCAATAATGTTGATCGTAATGCTTTCTTGTTGCTATTGATGTTGCTGATCTTGAATACAATGATTCAGATAATGATTACTGATGATTCTAAAGATTCTCAACTGTTGTTTATATGATCTATGTTGTTGATCTCGTATATATATAGAGATCTAATTCGGTTCTATTGCTAGCTATTTTGTTGCTATAATTAAGCTAATTAAACTTATCCAAATCCTCGTCATGTTTATCGGCTTAGGAATTTGAGATTTACAACGAATCTAATATGAATAAAGTTGTTGATGTGACGTGGAATATTCGCTTGAATAATATGTCTTCCGTCGCCATTGACTCGATGTTATTGCTCTGACATGTTGACTTGTTGACTATGTTGCGTACTTGATGATATGAAATCATACACGTTTGTTAGTCTTCCGTAGGAAATTACTCTTCCGCAGGTAACTAGTCTTCCGCAGCAACACTTTGTTCTTCAGTACTTGTTCTTGTGATTCCGCAGGAGTTCTTGTCTTCCGCAGCAATCCCTCCTTCAATAGCTTGTTCTTTTCTTGTTCAGCTGAAGTTGTTCTTCCGCAAGAGATCCACGGATGTACACTTCATTTATGTTCCTAAGAACATCTACGGAAGAACACTTTATTCATCCGCAGTTGTTCCAACACTTAGTCAATTTTCCAAATTGACACAGTTTAATGTTTCCTGCACATTCACACATACATTCTGAAATATATTATATCATAGATGAATATATTAAATGAAGTGCAAAATAAATAAATGTTATTTAATTCATAAACACAATTACAATCAAATATATTCATATTATATCATCAAGAACAATAATTACAATCATAATTACAAGAGTGATCTTTATCATCTAAACATATACAAGAGATCTATCCTTAACAGTACTCCCCCTTAGGTTTAGACTCTAGTAATCATTGGTTTAATACTTTAAGCTCATTCACTCTTGACAAAATCTTTGCTTTGAATTAATCAGCAGTCACTTGTTGATCTTCATACTTAATCTTGATCTGCCTTCGGCTCATCCTCTTCAGAGTTTTGTATTTCAAGCCCAGGACATCCTCTTCAGTAGTGAGTGTTGCAATAACACTATTGTTTGATACCACTTCCAATTCGTCCTGTTCTAAAATTTTCAGTTCAGTGATTGGCTTTATCTCTGATCCGACAAGTTGACCTGCTTCATACTTCCTCCTCTTACTAGCTTTGGCATGCAACTTATCTATGACTTGGATCAGTTGCTTTTCCAGGATATTTTCTCTTTCTGGTGTAAGTGATCATTACTGAATCATTTTTTTTCTTTTCAGCTTCACTCAATTTCCTCTTCAACTTCTCAATCTCATGATCTTTCTGTTTCAGAAGTTCTACTTGTTCAGCCACAAGCTCATAAAGAGCATCAATTACTTCATTGTTCATCCTAGTATCTTGACTTAATCTTGTCAATCTGCTTTCCAGGCTACTAATGGTCTCATCTTTCTCATTCAGCTCCTTTCTCAACCTTCTCAGCATTTTCATCTTCTTGTTTCCCTTTAGTACAAGATTGTTGTATTGAGCCACCAAGTAGCTTTTGCTTACATTGATCTCCTCCTCCTTCAGATCATCCTCTTTGTAAGTAGTTATTTCAAGATAATTACCCTCCTCCTGCTCTACCATCTCATCAGTCTGTCCTTCAACTTCCAGACAAACTTCTTCAGTCGTACCTCCTTTAACTTCATCACCCTCTTAAATGTTAAGTATCTCAGTAGTAGCACGGCTTTCAATGGGTTCAGTAGGAGTAGGAGAGGTGGTTGGTTCAGTAGGTAGTGGAGGTGATATGGGTTTTATGGCACCAGTATCAATAGAAGTTATGGAGATTGGTGAGTGTGGGAGAGTAGGTTGGATCTCCTCCTGACCAACTACTTTCGTAGTAGCAGTGTTTATTGATGTTGGAGATTGGCCAGGAGAGATTGGTTCGGTGTCCTCACTTGAAGATGTCAAGTGGATGGGTGATGGTGGTGGTTGTGATTCTTGGTGGGGTGACTTGGGTGAATTATGGTGTGGTGTTTTAGGCTGGGAGTGTGTGGCAGATGGGGCTGAAGAACTTGTAGTTGGTTACTCCTCTACCCACAGCAACTCCTGAGGAATATCCTCATTCTCATCTAGTATATGAGCAAACATCTCCACACCGCCTCCTTCATACTGCCCTTTCAATTTATTGAGAGGGGATCTGCTCAAATGGCTTTATACACCTATATCACCTTCTCTCTCCACTTTGAGGATTTGTTCATTGATTATCAATTGGAGGAACCGAGGGAACATGAACATCTTGTTCTCCTTTTGCACTTGCACATGATCGCAAAGGCAGTTCATGATGTATTTGGCATAATTATAGGTTCTTCCTTCAAAGATTCCTATGATGCCAGACGAGATGTGCCGTGAGAACCTATCCAACCCGGACTTCCGGTTGGAGATGCACTTCAGGTAAGTGTTGCAGAGGAACCGATAAGGCTTGCATAGCCTACCCTCCTTGATTTCTCCGTGTTGATAGTCACCATCGTAGCCCATTAGATTGAATACCTTCTGGATGTATTCATGGTTGAATACATCCGGATGGCCTTGTTCATTCTCTCCCAGTTCTAGGGCACTGCGGATTATTCCTTCGTTTACCCAAAGGGGTAAGTTCCCAATGGTCGCAGTGATCATGGTTCCTTCATCTCCTTTGACTATTGCAGTTGTATTCCAGAAATCTATCATGTGGGTTAGACAGATGACTGAGTCAGCAGTCAGTGTGTAGAAGAGTCTTGTTCTTCTCAGGTATCTTATAATGTCTCTGCATTCATCCTCCACATCTGGATTCAGAAATGCAAAGACATTGTGGTCTTTTACGAACCGATTAGCCATGGTGACAGTGGTGTTAGCCTATTGTTCGATGTAGATGATGAAGAAGGGGGTTTTGGATGAAGGGGTTTTTAGGTCAGAGTGTTTTGAAAATGAATAGAAAGGCCAACGGTCGAAGTACCTTTTTATACCTTTTCAGACATGTTGTCTACCATGTGGGACCCATTTACATTTTTTACCCCTCCGAGGTTATTAACTATGCCTAATAAATAATTAATAGCAATTAATGATCACATAATTAAGCAAATTACAATATCCACGGAAATCATAGTTTTCTGTTTCTTCCGTACTTTATCTACAGAAGTGGACCCATTCTGTCTTCCGCAGAAACATCTGCGGATGAACAGATTTCACTGTATCTACGGTAGATAGCTCATGTCTTCCGTAGTACACCCGCGGTTTCAAAGGGAATTAATTGATTAGTTATACTACTCAGATTAAGGGAATTAATTGATTAGTTATACTACTCAGATCAGTGAATGTGTAACTGAAAATCACATGAGTATAGTGTTCTGTGGCAGGCAATTGGTTGAGAAACTAAGGATCATACTATAAATCAGACACATTCCTGCTTATTTTGGTTAAGTGAAAAGCCTACTGGATCTAGTGCAAATTGCAAATATGGTGATCCGCAGAAGTTCAACCTAGAGTGTATGTTGGGCATGTCCGGCTAGTTATCATGTTTTGGTAATAATTAAAGGTAAACAAGGATGAATGCATCATGCAAGGTGTATGAAAGTCTGTCTCCCAGATTGTGATCAAGTCATCCCTTTATCACACATACCATGTTCCGTAGATTATAAGCTCTATCTTAAGATTTCTTTGAAATCTTATTAGTGCCTTTTATGAATGATCTTTGAATACTATGTAGTTGATCCTTTAGGATTCTTTTGGGAGCAGTTCTTTTTGGGAACTTTTAATGATCAACATCAGGTCACCAGGTCTTTACTTACGTAAAACAGAGGTGTCCTTTGACCCAGGTCTTTGCTTACGTAAAACAGAGGGTCGTGATGCTCAAAGATAGAGGTTATAAGGTGTTACAACATAGTAAGTGTGCATAAGTGATGAGTTGTGAACTTTCTGATGAGACTTACTTGTTAAATCCTCATAATGACTTGTCCATACTAAGTCATCTTGGCTTTATGTTGAGCATGACATAGCTTATTTTCCACTCAGGATGAACCTATTCACATATTCAACACAGCAGATCAGTAGTTAGTTGGTTGGGTACAGGCAGGATATATGTCATGTTTATAGCATACTATCATATCCGTAGATTATCAAAAGCCTTACACATAAGTTTATGTTGTATCCTCATATGAGCACAGTTAATGAGCCTATATACCTGTTGTTAATGTTTTGAACTTATTCTAAGTTGATCATGCCTAATGATTCAATTAAGAACTTAAATCTTACTGAATCAAAGGCCTTAGTGAATAAATTAGCAAGTTGATTTGTTATGTTCACTTTGATCAACTTAATTAGTCCCTTTTCTGAGCAGTGTCTTAGAAAATGGTATCTGATTTCTATATGGTTAGTTTTACTATGTTGGACTGGATTAGCAGTGATAAACATAGCAGCTGAACTGTCTATATATATTGGTGTCTGGAGAAAATTGTAACCATAATCAAGTAATTGATTTTGTAACCATAGAACCTGGGAGCAGCCTGCTGAAGCAGCTATGTATTCAGCCTCGATTGTGGATACTGAAACATTTGCCTGCTTTTTGCACTGCCAAGACACAAGTCTTGGTCCTATGAATTGACATCCTCCAGTTGTTGATTTTCTATTGTTGTTGCATCCTCCATAGTCACTATCTGAATAGGAGTAAAGCTAGAAGTCTCCTTTTTTTGAGATACCAAAGTCCAAGTGACGGTTTCCCTTTAAAGTATCTGAATATTCTCTTTACTGCATTCAAGTGAGACTCCTTTAGATCTGCTTGATACCTAGCACATACACACACAGCAAACATTATGTCAGGTCTACTAGCAGATAAGTACATTAATGATCCTATCATAGATCTATATAATCTTTGATCAACAGACTTCCCTGTTGGATCTGGTATAATTTTATCTATAGTAGATGCTGGTGTTTTGCATGATGCACAGTTTGCAAGGTTGTATTTCTTCAGTGTTTGAAGGATATACTTTTCTTGATTGATGAAGATGCCATCTGTTTTCTAATGAACTTGTAATCCTAAGAAGAAAGTTAATTCTCCCATTGAACTCATCTGAAACTCATATTGCATTAAGGCTTCAAACTCTTCACAGAGTCTCTTGTTTGTTGATCCAAATATGATGTCATCAACATATATTTGAACAACTAAGAGATCTTGATGTTCATGTCTGAGGAAGAGTGTCTGGTAAATTGTTCCTCTCTTGTATCCATGTCTTAGGAGAAACTTGGATAGTGTTTCATACCATTTTCTTGGTGTTTTATGAAGTCCATATAAAGCTTTATCAAGCTTGTACACCCTGTGAGGGTAATCAGGATCTTCAAATCCTGGTGGTTGAGAAACATAGACCTCTTCATCAATTTTACCATATAAGAAGGCACACTTTACATCCATTTGGTAAACTATGAACTTCTTATATAATGCATAAGCCAAAAACACTCTTATTGCCTCAATCCTTGCAACTGGTGCAAAGACTTCATCATAGTCTATGTCTTCCTCTTGTGTGTAGCCTTGAGCAATTAGCCTTGCTTTGTTTTTGATTGTTATTCCCCTGTCATCTAGCTTATTTTTAAATAACCACCTTGTACCAATGGGATATTGGCCTTCATGGAGATCAACTAGATTCCACACCTTCTGTTTCCTGAATTGTTAAAGTTCTTCTTGCATTGCTTCAATCCAGCTGTTGTCTTTCAAGGCTTCTGTTATGTTAGGAGGAACTACTTGTGATAGAAATCAGGAGAATAGACAAGTGTTTGTAGCTCCTCCTTGTCTTCTGGTAGTTCTGTTGTGGAGGTCACCTATCATGTTATCAATTGGGTGATACTTATGTGCTCTAACTGTTGGTACATCATTAACTTGGATGGATGAATCTAGGTTTGTGATGTTGGTTGTTAGAGATGAGGTTAGTTGTGATGGAGAGTCAACAAAGTAGTTCATCATTTTCTGGTGTAACTGTCTGAGTTTCCGCAGAAACATGTATGCCTTCCGGGGTAGTGGACATGTCTTCCGCAGCAGGGACTTGATCAGCTGTAGTTTCAGAGCAAGATATTTCTATGTGTGACAATGGTGTTGAATGGTTTTCTGATGTGGTTTGATTCTTAGGGGATCTCAGTCCATCATCTGCAGAAGCAGGAACATCTACGAAAGTAGATGGTACTTCAGCTGATGTGCATGGTGTAAGGTCATCAGAAACATCTTTACTAGTTTGTGCTGATGCATCAGGATCAGTGTTACTTTGGTTCTCCAGCGAAGTGACTCTAGGTGGGTCAGCTGTCAATGGTACACCCATATTTGGAGGAACATAAGGGTAACATGTATCAGCAGCACCTGTCACGTTAAGATAACCAGAGTTAGTTAATGCATCTATATCAAACAGCCAAGATGATCCTTTCACTGACTGTGGAAATAAGGATTCATCAAAGGATACATTAGGAGTTTCTTCTACTATGTTATCATGTGGTATATAGACTCTATATGATTTAGATGTTGATGAGTAACCAACAAAGAAACCATCATAGGCTTTTTCAGCAAATTTTCTTAACTGTTCTTTTGTGTTTAATACAGATACGTGACACCTAAAAGCTTTAAGATATCCTATAAAAGGTTTTCTTTTAAACAGAAGTTCATAGGGTGTTTTATTATATTCTTTGACAATCAAAGTTCTGTTTTGAACAGTGCAGGCTGTATTCACAGCTTCTGCCCAAAATGTTATTGGCAGATGTGAGTCAGCAAGCATTGTTCTTGCTGTTTCAATTAGAGTTTTGTTTCTCCTCTCAGTAACTCCATTCTGTTGAGGAGTTCTTGGAGCACTAAATTGCCTAGCTATGCTTTTATCCCTGCAAAATGAGTCTAAGACATAATTATTCAGTTCCATTATCATTTTTATGATTCTTTAAGATTTTCTAAATACCCAAGTAAATCAAGTGAAATCATCAACAATCACCAAACAATACTACCTTTTGCCAATGCTTAACACATTAGTAGGACTAAAAAGATCCATGTGTAGTAACTTTAGTGGTGTTGTGTTTGTGTTAATTGTTTTGGACTTATGTGATACTTTATATTGTTTGCCTTTATAGCATGATAAACAGTGATTAGAACAGTAAAATTCTTTCTTTGGAACACCAATGACTAAGTCATTTTTCACCAATTTATTCATGTTCTTCATGTTGGAATGAGCCATCCTTCTGTGCCAGAGTTGTGCTTCATCTTCTGATGATTTAGAGATCAGGCATGTTTCTTTGCTTGTTAGTGTTGTGTTGTTCATATCCAACACATAGGTGTTACCTTTTCTTGGTGCTTTAGAAGGATCCAGTCTTCTGGAATTTTGAAACCTGGCTTAAGAATATAGCAATCAGAGTTATCAAAGAAAGTAGTATAGTGTTGGTCACAGATTTGTGATACACTTAGTAAGTTAAACTGTAAGTTTTCACAAAAGTTAACTTTTTCAAACTTTAAAACTCCATTTGTTACCATTCCTTCACCAGTAATTTTACCTCTCTTCTTATCCCCACCAAATGCTACATATGAAGCATTCTTATGTTTGAAGTCCTGCAAGAGGGTGCAGTCTCCTATCATATGTCTGGAACAGCCACTGTCAATATACCACTTGTTGTCAGCCTTCCTTGGATGTTCCTGTAAACAAAAATGAACTTAGTTAGACTTAGAAGCCCAAGCCTTGCTAGTTTTGGGCTTGATATTATTATCTAATGTATCAACTTTCTCATGAATAAGACTTGAAGTTTCTAGATTAGCTGTACAGTCTGTTAATTCATTTTGTTTAGTTTGGGGTGAGGATGTAATGGTTGATGAAGTTAAGGTGATGTCTTCTTGATTCATATTGACTTGGTTAGTCATTTTTGTTTGAGACTTCTTCTTTGATGTGGATGATGAGGAATTGCCAGAAAATGTTTCTGCATCCTTTGCTTTGGACTTAGGCATATCATTGCCTTTGTCAAAGTGATCAAAGAAGTTGTCTTCTTCCTCAAGTGCTACCTTTTTGTGTGGTGCATTCTTTTGCACTTGTGATTTCTCCTTCTTATTCTTTAACTGCACCTCAGCAACTTTGTTGTTTTTCTTAGTAACTTTCTGTTCTTGTTTTTGTTTCTTTTGGTTTGAATCTCTACCATATTCAGATGATTATGAGTCTAACTCAGAGGTATCTACTTTCTTTGTCTTGACAATCTTTGTTTTGTTCTTCTTGTTGAAGTAGCATTCCTTTGTAGTATGGTTGTTTTTGTTGCATATTGAATAATATTTGTTGAAGTAACAATCTGAAGTCATGTGATTGTTCATGTTACATATTGAGCAATAGCTGCTGAAGTAGCATTCTTCTATGCTGTGGTTGTGCATGTCACACCATTTACAGTAAACTTCATCTTCACTGTCAGATGCATTCTTTTTCTTTGCCTTCTTCTTGCTCATCAGTTTTTGCTTCTTTAATTCATTTTCAAATTTAGCTGCTGATGAGTCTTTTCCTCTTCCAGACATGATAAAAGGTTCTTGTGTTGTATCTTTTGTGTCCTTTTTCTGAGTCTGTTCTGATTTCTTTCGCAGATGATCTGCGGAAGTTATGTTCTTTTCTCCTGATCCTTTTTTTGCTGACTTTTCTTTATTTAGTTTATTGAATGCATGTATGCCTTAATTTAATTGCTCAATCCTAGTGTGGATTGTCTTTAGCAGATTTCTTTGTTTTGGTGGATAGGGTAGTTTAAGTTCATTTAGTACCTTTGGAATTGAGTATTCTTTTAACACAGTTTTATCCTTACCCAACCCAGCATTATTAGTCTCAGCCTCTTTATCTAAGTCATCACAGTTGTCATAATCAAATTCTGACAGCTCGGAGTCTGATAAACTAGATTCAGATGACTCAGTATTATTAAGTTTATCTGATGACTCAGGTATGAAGTGATTAGATAAACTGTTGGTCATTGACTCAGGTAAAGGAATATAATTGTTGGTAACTGGTGGTGCAACTACATGAAATCCCAATCCTGACTTGTTCTTAGACTCAATATGAGAGTTTAACAGTTTCTCATACTGTTGTGATGACAATTGGAATTTTTGCAGTTTCACCTTAGTAGATGCATGTTCTGACATAGATTTGCATAAAGATGTAGTCAGATGATCAACTTGTGCTTTTAGATTGTAATTTTCAGATACAAGTTTATCTAAATCCTTTTGTAAAGAATTAATTTTGACTTGATAAAGTTTGTGTTCTCTAAAATGAGATTCATTTAAGTTTGTGTTCTCTAAAATGAGATTCATTTAAGAGTAAGGTTTCTTTTACTTTATCAGCCAATTATTGAGCATGTGTTCTATATCTTTCTACTTCATCTATGCAAGAAGGGGAACACAATCTTTCTCTTACCTCAGTGGCCATTGGAGGGACTTTGTTTTCCATATTATCCATCAAAGCTTGGTTTTCAGCAAGTACTTCCTTCTCATACATGCTCCAATCACAAGTACCATCCTGCAAAATAATTAAACCAGTTTCTTTAGTGTTAGAGATACCTGTTGCAATGTTTGGTGGGCATGCATTGGTTAATAGTGGTTGTGTGAAACTCCTTTGACTAGGCTGTCTTGAGTCGGTTGACTGCTATTGGCTGTTATTGCACTCCCTTGAAAAGTGTCCAAACAGATTTCACTTAAAGCATCTCACTTTGGACTTATCTACACTAATTTTTGTTATTCTTCCTCCAACAGACAATCCTTTGTTTCTTTTCATGTACATCTTGGCTCTATAGGCAATCATTGCCATTTGCCATTGCAGATCCATCTCTTCCACTTCATCAGGATGAAGTTCTTCTAGATCTTGTTGACAAAAGTGAGCAGGACTCAAGGTGCTTCCTAGATAAGCCTGAAAGCTTGAGCTAAAACCTGCAAAGGCAGCTTTCTGTTCTTCAGTCTCCAGAACCACAGTAATTGGTTCTGTTTGATTGTTATTCTTCTTGCTTTTGGATTCATCAGCCTTTTCTTTTGTCTGTTTGTGCTGATTGCTTTGAGTTCTTGATTTTGAAGGCTTTGTTGTGTAGAAACTTGTTTCTCCTTCCTGTTCACCTTCATCACTGGAGTTGTCTTCATCTTCATTGCAGATGAATGCACTGCCAGTATTCTTCAGTTCTTTGAATTGATAAGGTGCTATATGTGCTTTCACACTTTTGTTTCTTGTCTTTTCATCCAGCTCCAATGCTTTTACTTTTGCCACTAGAGTGTCTAGACCTATTGTTTTTAGATCAATAGTGTTTTTAAACATGGACACAGTCTGTGTCCAGTTTTCAGGCAAATAATGAAGCCTCTTTTTATTCAATTCTTTGTTGTTGTACTTAAGTTCAAGGATGTTCATCTCTGTAACAACTTGCATGAATCTATGCAATTGTTGAGGGACTGACTCACCCGGAATATGATGGAATGTTTCATATTGTGCACGGAGAGTATCCTTCTTTATGCTTCTAATCTCGTCACTACCTTCACACAGAGTGTGCAGAATTTTCCATAACGAGTTAGATGTTTTGTATGATTCGCACCTGATCAAGAGTTCTTCAGGCAAAGCCATAGTAAGCATACTATAAGCTTTGATGTTAATCTTGACTCTCTTGGCATCATCAGGTGATAGATTCTTTAACTGATGGGTTGATTATTATCCTTATAATCCGCTCCTAAGGCAGGTGGGATATAAGGTCCTTCGGTAATCGAATCCCATAAGTCAGAATCTGTGTAATTAACATGATTCCTGAATCAGATTTTCCAGGTTTTAAAATCAGATTTGTTTTCCAGTTTAGGAGGTTGATAAGCATCAACAACTGAGTTACTCATGTTATTTAATTTTGAAAAGCAGAGGTTTTGTTTTAAAATATAATTCAATTAAACTAATCAAAGCTGATAGATCAATTGATATGAATCAATGAGCACCAAGCTCTGATACCACCTGTGAATCCAAAGATCATTCAGGAATTATCAGAATTGATTTGAACAAGTATTGATCGCGGAATTATCAATACTTGGTGTTTAATCTATTAATAATACTAAAATCAACCAATCAAACAAATAAAATAAGAATAATCAAACCGAGAGAACTCAATAATATTGATCGTAATGCTTTCTTGTTGTTATTGATGTTGCTAATCTTGAATACAATGATTCAGATAATGATTACTGATGATTCTAAAGATTCTCAACTGTTGTTATGTATGATCTATGTTGTTGATCTCGTATATATATATATAGAGAGATCTAATTCTGTTCTATTGCTAGCTATTTTATTGCTATAATTAAGCTAATTAAACTTATCCAAATCCTCGCCATGTTTATCGGCTTAGGAATTTGAGATTTACAACGAATCTAATATGAATAAAGTTGTTGATGTGATGTGGAATATTCGCTTGAATAATATGTCTTCCGTCGCCATTGACTCGATGTTATTGCTCTGACATGTTGACTTGTTGACTATGTTGCGTACTTGATGATATGAAATCATACACGTTTGTTAGTCTTCCGTAGGAATTTACTCTTCCGCAGGTAACTAGTCTTCAGCAGCAACACTTTGTTCTTCAGTACTTGTTCTTGTGATTCCGTAGGAGTTCTTGTCTTCCGCAGCAATCCCTCCTTCAGTAGCTTGTTCTTTTCTTGTTCAGCTGAAGTTGTTCTTCCGTAGGAGATCCACAGATGTACACTTCAATTATGTTCTAAGAACATCTACGAAAGAACACTTTATTCATCCGCAGTTGTTCCAACACTTAGTCAATTTTCCAAATTGACACAGTTTAATGTTTCCTGCACATTAACACATACATTCTGAAATATATTATATCATAGATGAATATATTAAATGAAGCACAAAATAAATATTATTTAATTCATAAACACAATTATAATCAAATATATTCATATTATATCATCAAGAATAATAATTACAATCATGATTACAAGAGTGATCTTTATCATCTAACCTTATACAAGAGTTGTATCCCTAACAAAAATTTATTAAATAAAAGAGATAAGCGAGAAAAAATTGGTGAGGAAAAATATGATGTTAACATGTGTCTCGTAGATACTCTTTTATCAGAGTATGGAGATTTTTGTGCAAACCCTACCCTCATTTTATGTGATATAAACTAACGCCTTGTAAATATACTTTCTTATTTTATAATCCACGGGTTTCCATTGCAACATGTATGAAAAAATTACTAGTTGTAATAATAATAATAACAATAATTATTATCTTGGCGTAATGGTGTGAATAGTATCATAAATTGGTCCATGTAGCAACCGCCAATTTGGAGATTTTTTTTAAATTTTTTTTTGTTATATACAATATGCATCAATTAATGTACAAAGATGATTCTCTGGTTGAATGGCAAAGTTATGTGGTTCCTAAAAGGTGATAGGGGTTCGATTAACCGCCATAACACCATTTGGGTATTCGCTAAAGTAAATTGATCAAATTCAGCTAAGCCAGAAAGAAAGAGTTAGGTCTTTTTTGCAATGAAATGCGGCAATGTCCTACTCAAACCTAGAGCAAGTTCAATGATTTCGCATAAAAGCTCTTATTCCTTCTGCATTGGTCTCGAAGGGCCCTCGCTCTAAAGGGTTGATGACAACTATTGTGCTTTATTAGAGAGAATTGGAATGAAATTGGTGTGTTTCGTTAGCTTTAAAGCAAGGAGAGAAGAGCATATAAGTCAGATTGCTTCACAAATGTATTAAGACTTAAAATCAAGTTAGGAGAAGCGCTTTCAAGCTTGATTGTCTGTCTTCATCTTTTCTAGAAAAAGGCTTTCATTTCTCTAGAGTACAAGATCAATTCAAAGAGGACTAGATTATTCATTGAAGATCTAAAAATGATCTTTTCCTCTGGGCGTTAGCGGACGTTTTACATTTGTCTACTTCCTCTTGAATGATAAATCTCGTGAATCTTAATTTAGAGAGTACCTTGGAATACATAAGGAATTTACTTGTCTACGTATTGTTCCATTCGATCTCTTAGGTCTCGACTTCAACTCGACGGTTAGGCCATGATGTCCTTAAAGTCTATATGCGATAAATATGTTGGAAGTATTGGGTGCGTGAATGAACGTCTAAAATTATGGTGAACACTTTGTCCCACATTGGTGTGGGAACATAGTGAGGTTTGGTTAATAAGAAGTTGTCTTACCACTTTAGTGTATTTTTATGACATAGGGGGGGTGCAAAAACGAGTTTTCGGTTGGATTTTCATCGAACTGGTGCGTGCCCACATCCAAAAACCCGTGCCCGCAAGAGCAGTTTTGAAACTTGTAACTGATGCTCGTTTTGAATCATTATTATTTTCGGTTTTGTCTCCACTAATGACCATCATTATTATACACTAATGATCATAATTATGTATCAATAGTGGTTATAAATCGGTTATAGATTTATGGCTATATAAACCAGTTCAATTGCAGAAGTTTAGACACACCAAAAACACACAAAAATCCTTTCTCTCTCTATCTCCTTTTTCTGCTGCAACAGCTCCGTTTACGTTTCAGGCAAGTGCTTAAGTCTGGCAGTACGCGTTTGCTACTTCGAACCGATGTACCCTGGGAACAGATCGCAAATCTGTTTAAGGGAATTGTGTCAAACACAAGCCCGGTTCACGCTTCACTGCTTTCTATTTTCGTGTTTTTTCAGATCATCCCCGTTTTTTTCTTCCTTCATAACAGTACAATTTTTCTAACAAAATACACTCTTGTAACCATGACATCTTTTCTATTTGCTTACTTGAACATAATTTCTTTTTAAGAAAGAAAACTGTTTAATTCTACAAAATTAAAAATGTTTTTACTCTCTTTTTTTTTCTTTTCTTTAATTATGTGTGTTTTGTTTCTTTAGTATATTTTACCGTTTTTCCTAGTTTTTTTTCTTTCTTTTTACTTTTAAATATTTTCACGAATTCTTTTAAGATTATGAAATTTTATCACGTACATCGTCAAAAGAAGCGTTGCAAATTTATACCGCGTTGTATCTACATTTTGAACTCGCCTGAAAAATACAAACTTGATGTGCTTTTGGCTTATAATACAAAATTCGCTTTTCATGTGATTAAAGCTAACACTATTAAACAGTTCCCTATGCGACGTGCATGGAAAAATTACAAGCATAGAACAATGTAAAAAAGATATGTTGTGTTTGTTATTCTCGTGGTGTTATTACTTGAAGTCTACGGTGGTGTAAGGGATGGAGATGTTTGAAAATGTCTTAGGCAGAAAATTTATTTTCATGTGAATACCAGTAATAACAATTAGTAGACATGGCTATTCCACCCAGTTTTGTTTTCTTACTACAACAGTTATGAATCGCATTAGTTGCATCAGACAAACATTTCATGCACTTATCCTTTTCGATATCAGGAGTACATTGCATGGACCCGAACAACGTGCGGGAATCTGGCCCATAAGTTACAGACCCAGTCTTGTATTTCTTATAAATATCACCTGCGGCTGTCGGCTCCTTTAACTTATTTGCCAAGTTATTCAACCCCTTCTCCAACTCACCGGCATTCACCGAAGTCAGATTTGGGGTAGAGAAGGTGGCCCAAGCCCAATCAGCAAGCTTTTTCTCAATTGGATAGTCTGCATAACGCACCATGCAGTTTAGTGTTGGTAAGACAGTCCAAGCCACACCTTCCTTTTGTTTAGGGCAGTTTTTCGTAAGATACGGGATTGTGTTGTTGACACACTCCACACAAGCTTTCTGTTTAATGTTTGGGGGGCAAAGACCGTAGCTGTACACTTCAGGAGTGTTGCCATTTTCATAACCATTGTAAGCCGCGGGATATGCAAAGTTCTTGTATAATGTTCTCAATGCGAACTCACGTAATTCTACTAGGTTATCGGATTTGAAATTGCCATTACTGCATTTGAAGAGTTGTTGATTTGGATTTGGTTTTTGAGCAGTGATAAAACTGCAACTATTGATGATTGCTTGAAGAAGGAACATAAGTGAGATTAGGGATTTGGTTTCCATTTGTGATTGGTGAAATTAGAGATTTGGTTTCTATATGTGATATGCAATTTTAGATATTTCATGTTTTCAATAAGCTAATATATATAGCGGTGAAAGGTATCATGTTGTAAATAATATTTTGATTTTTACACTATTTTTAAAACGTAGTTTGAATTTTATACTATTCTAATTGGTTGATTTGTAAAAAAACGTGTCTTAAAATAGAGCTGCAGTAATTCTATACGGTTGTAATTAGGTTTCATTTGCCTAATGCCCTAATATGTCATACTTATACACTAAAAGAATAAATAATTTTTGTGTTAAAGAAATCGTGTAAAACGTACGTTCCTTTGTCGACATTGATTTAAATATGATTAAGCTATTGCACATGCATTACGGGATTTTCCCTCCTTACATATGTCTATCTAATTTTGTAACAAGTTCTTGTTGATCGTGTCATCCAAACAACTATAACCACCTATGAGGGTATCATAGGAATGACATTATTCCACTATGGGCGTTACACCGTTTTAGCGATTTGATTAGTTCAAGGCGTCTTCTTTTATGAATGTAAGACTTGTACATTATATTATAATAATATATATTAAAAGGAACTGAACTGCTACAGTAATGTTTCTTTCTTTTAGTTTTGGCCATAAATTAACTTTCTGATAAATTATAATATATATTAAAAAAACAATCAGCAAAGTTTACTTTTTAGATATTGGTCACATATTTTTACAAAATGTATTTAAAACTCAAATTCTAATTAGGATTAACAACAAAGTTTTATATTTTTGCTTTTTGACCACAAAAGTTTATTTTTTGTGTTTTTGGCGTCAAACATTGGTATCGGCATTCGATATTATCGGAACCGTTATCGGTATACGCTTTTGTGGTTTCCGATGAGCCGACCCGACAATGAAAAATCACAGTAGCGTAAGAAATGAAAAAACAATCAAACTCTTGTGCGCCTAGCACGGAAGAAAACACAAGTATATATTAAAGTACAACTTTAGTTGCTAAAGTAAATTTTAGGAATCTTTGAAATTTCTCACCAATCTTTTCACTTTTATATAATATATGAATGAGGATTGAGAAATAAAGATACCCTTTCATCGTAAACTTTTGGTTTTTAAATCTAGTCATAAAACTTTAGCTTTTATAATTTTGTCACAAAAGTATATTGGGTTTTATGTTCATAAATATTAATTTTCACCCCTCATACTATATATAATTAACCCGTTTCCTTTTCTATTAATTACATTTTTCTATATTAACTTTTGTCCGATAACTTAAAAAAATAGAAGGGATAACTGTCTTTAGAAAATAAAGTTGGAGAATATTTGCTGGTATCATAGACTATAGAAGTTCAGTTACCGTTACGGTACCGTGACGAACCAAACGAATATGAGCGAATTTATTCGTTTCCGATTAGTACTATCAAAACCGGTATCGGTATTCCTGTTTATGGTTTGCGATGAGCCGAACCTTTTAACGACCAAAATTACACGACGCAGCATAGGGAAAAATGACCAAGCTCCCGTTGTGTAGTGCGGGGAAAAACTAGTTATCATTTATATCAAATGATGTATAAATCAATTCTAGAGAGTTATTTTATTTTCTAACGAAGGGTGGACTCGGCACTTTCATTAAATTTCTGGGTATTCATTTGTCTATTCAATTATATTGAGATTTTTTAACCCTCACAAGTTGGGGTGGTGCCTAACGATGCTTTTAACGTGGTAAAAGGCAGGTTTGCATGCTTTCGTCAACAACGTCAAAACGTTGCCGTGAACCCACTTACAATGGTGAAATCGACGTATGAAGTCAAGTAGAGTCATCTATAAAAACGAAATTTATGATAAAAGAAGCACTTCGAAAATAACAAAAAAGTTTTGTTGTTGTAAAAACGATTGTTACAAAATACATATTTAAGTTCTTTTTACCCCCGCACGTTACAGCTTAATAATTAGAAATGAAAAAATATATCAAGAGTAAAAAAAAGAAAAGAAAATCTAAAAACTTGAAGGGTTAAAAGTAAAATCCTTAAAAAGCTTGAGGCTTGAGGGGAAATTGTGTCAAATAATAATTTCACCACCGATATTACTAATTGATAGTATATATAAGATGTATGTTATGATTAGCTGAGGTCAATGTGATTGTTACTTGTTAGGTTCTATGTTATAGCTATTATGTGGGTGAGGTTAAAGAGAAATAACTAACTTATTGTATGAACAAAATGACTAAATTTAAATGATTTAGTTTTGATTTAATTACACGGGTGGTTCCTGTGGTTATACCTGATTTCACCTTTGGTCTTTAACTCACATGCGTTTTCCAGCCGCACCATAACACCCAACCGCAACTCCGTTTGCAGCCACACCCAACCGACAACCACCTCATGACCTGCGTTTGCGACGGTCGGCAAAGGGAGAGAAAATCTGACCTATTTTCTTGGTGTGTTGGTGGTGCAGTACTGGTTCCAGGGTTTTTTGCAAATGAAGAATGGGATGATAATGGTGTGATGGTGGTGACTGATTTTCTGACAAGGAGTGTCGGTGGTCATTAGAGCTTTAAGGGAATAGGGGAGATGAATTGGGGTTGGGGGTGGGGGGCGGGGGCGGCTTGAGGACTAGAGGTGTGGTAATTTTGTTTTTTCTATTTTTAATCTAAAAGGATAATTGAGTCATTTCACAAGTATTTAACAGTCAAACTTAACGGATATCCACTTCAGTGATCATTTTTAAGATTTTGTTTGTGCAAAGTATTTGACCAACCTTGTAATTTCTAAGAGTCAAGAAACAAAAGTAAAATCAAACATGAGCACATGAACCACTCGTGTAATTAAGTATTTAATTTTCTTTATCATCGGTTCATATTTTTTTTAGATTTTATACAACATAAATATGTAAAAACAATCAAAATAATGTGTTCATACATTGTTAAAATTTTAAACGTGTACCTACATATGTATAGGTTGTGGACTTGTGGGTATACATGACTTTCATGTGAAGGTTATATCGTAAAATGGAACTTGTTTATTTATTTTTTTAAATTTAGGATAGATGAATAAAAATATATTACTATCATTTTTATTAACTTGAAATTTGAAGAATGAAAAAGTAAATAACTCATTTTGTTTTATGTTTTCTCACAATATTTGGTGTTCTAGTACTCTCCTGTGTTATGTTTAGTTACATAATGTAATGTTTAGTTGCATTTTATTATTCCATTGAAATTCAACTAGCGACGGAGCTTAACCCATCCTATAGAAGGCGGGAGCAAACTCTATAAATATTAAAAAGAATTTATACTATCAAACTGAAAATTAAAACTATTGAAGAAAAAAAGAGGGAGGGCGGGAGACCCCTCCGACCCTCAGTAAGAGGATGGGAGGCCCTCCGGCCCTCACTAAGCTCCACCATGGATTCAACGACTAGTTATATTATATGTTTTATTATGTTGTACCCTCGTGATCGTGTTTGTATGTTTTATGAATAGATATTAATAGTTAAACTCAATAAATAATAACTAGCTAGATCCTGAGTCAAAAGATTATATTTTCCAACCTTTTTTTTCATTTTGTCATGGTTTTACTACGTCAACTTAGATTATTTTGCAGTAAAAGTTTTTAAATTTTGAACATGGGCTCTATTTACAGTTTGAATTGCAAAATGTTTGTTTTAAAGGATTAAGTTTTTGAAAAAGGTTTTATTACATAGAGTTCATGTTCATCTACGTAAACTTATTATATATATTCTCATATAACCTATAAATAATCTTTCAGGTATAGTTATCTTCGAAATCCATTTTGATTTTGATAAATTGTAATTAGACATCAGGTTCGCTAAAAGTTTGACATGATATCATATAAAACTCGGTAAACTTCTTAAGTTGTGAGCATAGGTGTTAAACGCCTTTAGTTATTGTATGCGCCATTCGTTTTATAACATGTAATGAGTTCAGAATTAACATATTACTATTATTTACTTTATAATATTATATTATAAAATAACTTGAATGTTAAAAATATATTTTGTTATAAGTTTGGTTTTATAGTAAAAAATGTATTCAATCTAAAAGTCTAATAACTATAAGGTTTGTGGGTTTGACACGTATCTTTCTATTGTTTTAAATGTGTTATATTTTGAAAATTGTATCAAATATATCAGCTCATTATATCTAATACGTTCATTGTGTTAATATAAGCTCATTGTTTCATATATTTTTCATCATGTGTTATATGTATTAATCATTGTGTTTTATTTTTTAAATCATTTTTTGTTATATTTGTTATTGTTTTATGGATGATAAAAAATTGTTATTTATCGTGTGTTTTACATTTAATAGTACACAATGATGTTATTTTATAAATGTATTTTTTAAACTCATAGTGTTAAAGATAATACAATATGTTATTTATATCATTGGCTTTCATAGATTATCTTGTTGTTGTCTATAATTATGTTTTACAATTAAAAGTATACAATGATATAATTTTACCAATGTATTTTTTTAAAACTCACAGTGTTTAAATAACACAATTTATTATTTTGGTCATTATTTTTTGTATATAGATTATATAAACTTGTTATCTATTATTGTGTTTTATAATTACAAATACACAATTTTGTTATTTCACCAATAGATCTTTCAAAACTCATAGTGTTCAAAATAATATAATTACTATAAAAAAAAACATAATGAAACATTTTAGTATTGTGTTTTATGTTTTATATTATCTTATCATTGTTTTTAAGTATCCGACTGATTAGTTATTAATTTATTATTATGTTTTACGTAGTAGAAATACACAATAGTTTTATTTTAGCAATATATTTTATTAGAACTCATTACTTTTTAAAAACACAATAACTAATAAAAATACATAATCAACTGCATTAAAAACTCAATAATAAGCGGAAATCATATGAGCTTAAAAACATGGAAAACTTTGTTATCTTTTATATAACGATATTATACTCATCTTAAATATAAAAGACACTTGCTTTTATAGTGTAATTTTTATAATAAAAAAAAGTGATATCATATATAAAAGTTATGAATGTTTTAAAAAATAAGAGAGCTTTAAATAAGTCAACAAAAATAGTTAAATCTAAAATACTACTATAACAAATTTCATCCCTATAAAATGATCTCAACCATTGATTAAAAAGATTTATAGTTGAGATTACTTTTTAGATTTAAATTTTTTTTATTTGAACTCTTCTCTTTAGTTATAATTCTAGTTTTAATACCTATATAATATGCCTACCTTTTATAATCAGCTAATAACAATAATTTCATCTATAGAATTTTTTATTTAATTCGTTTCTATATTAGTAACATAAGTTATTATTGACATTACTATATCCTAGAAAGAAAGGTTGTTGGTCTTTGTCACAGGCCAAAACCACTTACATTTCTTGAATTAACACTTTTAACTACTAAGCGTTTTATAATAGTTTGAGAAATATCACTTTAGCCCCCACGGGATTTTAAGACCTCGGGTTTACCTATTGTATATTTTTACTTTAAAAAAGCAATTGCTTACATCCTTATTTTTATGTGTATGTTGGTGTAAATTCGAGGTCGTCTACGTTTTGATGTAAATTTTTTGAACACAAGCTGGGTCAAAAAGAAAACATTCCCGTGCTAATTTTATATACGGTTTGAGTTAATCCACGTTTCAACGTAGATTTTGTTTGAAAACAAGTGAGGTCACGCTGCGTGCAACATAAAATTAGTACGGAAATGAGTCGGGACGATAGTAGTCTATACTTTATCACCCCGCATGTAACACCACCGCAAAGCGTTAGTATATTTACTAGTTTATCTAGTTTTATTATAAATTATCACAATTTTTAAAGAATAATAAATGTCATATATAGTTTTAAGTGTATTACATGTATAATATAATCATTTAGTTATAGTTTGAATAATAATTTTATTAATTATTAGGGTGAGGTTACTATAAAAAGAAAGAAAAACCTAAAAAGGGTGAGAATAATTATTTTCTATTAGATTTTAGATCTAAGGGTTAAGAAAATCTGATGGCATAATGGTAAATAATTAAAATTTTAAATGGTAGGCCAAGTGTATTTTAGTTTTAACCATATTTTTAAGTTCCATCTTTTTTTTAAAAAAAAATATTTGTAACTTTTACATACAACATTACTTTTTATAAAAAATTACATCATAAAAACAAGCGTTTTTTAATCTTTAAAACGCCTATAATTTTGGTAAATGAAAAAATGAAATTTTTTTCACGTTATTTCAGTTCGTTGTGTAATCTTTGTCAGCTTATCGTGTAATATTTGTTAACTCATTGTGTAATATCAGGTTATTATGTAATATTAATTAGATCATTGTGCCTAATGTTAACCATTTTATTATACATTGTGTTTTAGTTCATTGTGTAATCCTGATCAGGTCATTGTGTAATTCTCATCAAGCAATTTATTGTGTCTACTGCTAATCATCAAATCTAGTGCTAGTAATTGCGTTACCCATTGTGCCTAATGTTAACTATTATATTTTTTAAAATGATGTTTTTTAAATAACACAATGCTAAAAATATATTTTTTTTTATGTTTTTTTCAGTTAGTTATATAATCCTTATCTGGTCATTATGTAATCCTCATCAAGCATCTCATTGTATCTATTGCTAATTATTGAGTATAGTGTTCGTCATTGTGTTACACATCGTGTCTAATGTTGACTATTGTGTTATGCATTGTGTTTTTTAAAATGATGTTTTCAAATAACACAATGCTAAAAATATATTTTTTTACGTTTTTCAGTTTATTATGTAATTCTGATCATGTTATTGTGTAATACTCGTCAAAGCAGCCCATTATGTATATTGCTAATCATCGAGTCTAACACTGGTCATTGTGTTGTTCATTGTGTCTAACGTTGATCATTATATTATGCATTGTGTTTTTAAAATAGTGATTTTCAAATAACACAATAATAAGAAATATAAACCTTTTATGTTTCAAGTTCATTATGTATTATTTATCAGATAACTTCGTTATCTTAATCAATTCAGAAGATTACACAATGACCTGATGAAATTACACAATGAGTTAAAAAAAACACTTTGTTTTTTTATCAACACTATATGTGCTGTAAAGATTAAAAAATACTCGTTTCTATGGTGTAATTTTTCTAAGAAATAATGTCATATGTAAAAGTTATGAATATTTTTTTACAAAAAGTGGAACTTGAGAAGGGAAAACAGTACCAATTTTGCCCCCAATCTACTTTTAATCAAAAGCACACTTGTTAACATTTTAATTTTTTTACACTTTTTAGTTTTAAAACACTTTGTATTTAAACCTTTCCCTAATCATTAATATGCAAATATATTTAAATATATAAAACTAAGCAAGATCAACACAGTCGATGATTCCTTTGAGGAAAGAACAAGATGTGCTTGGTAAGTTTTGTTATTCTGTATTACCTATAAACCAATGTTTATTCTTGTGAAAGGTAAATTATTTTAGAATACATTTTAGGCATACGGTTCTAATTCCTTAACTGGTTAAAAAGTAAATAGAAAAACGTGTCGTAGTATAGAGTATGAGGTTAATGCAATTCTAATTCTTCAACTACAAATGAAAGACGACTAAAAATATATGTAATTCCTTATTTGTGTTTCTAAAGAATTTTAATCATAAGATATTGTTTTGATGGATTTTTATAGCACAGTAATACCAGTTATTATTTGTTCTTATTAAATTATTACATGCTATTATTAAATGGGTATGATTCAACTTACATCAATTTGGTGCTTGTCATACTCCCTTTAAAAACAGCACATGATCTTTTCTTCTATTTTGTTTAATACCAAATTTTTTCTATAAATGATTGTTATTATTCCTTACAAAAATGTATATGAAAAATAAATAACAGTTTTTGTTTATTAGCAGATGATGAAAAAAATGGTTACAAAAGCATTCAAGAACAACTAAAAGAAGAAACCTTTTATAAATATAAACACATTTCTTGAAAAGGCTCTAATTGAGAATTAACTCTAACCTTCTGTAAGTTTTACATTCCATTGTTGTAATCATAAATCTTGTGTATTAAAAATTAATCTATTTATGTATTTATACTAATAAAAGAAGGTTTTGTATACCACTTGTCATAATTTTAGAGTTCTTAAATTTTATTTCCCACTTCTCTCTCCTAATAAATATTACATTAAATACAAATAATATTATTTAAATTTTTTATATTAAAAATATTTTTATTAAATTAAAAAAAGAGATCTTTATACAAATGCAATTTGTAAAAAATAATATTTTATAAAATAAGAAATATATTAAACTTTTAAAAAACATAATATATTCTAAAACCGTAGTTTTTAAAAAATAAAATTATGAAACAAAAATAATTAATTTCAAAGTTATAATAAAAAAATTATTAAAAATGATATTTTTTAAAAACGGTTTGTTTTGAAACAATTTGTTTAAAAACCAACTTTTTTTGGAAAAAACAAAAAAAAATTAAACAAAAGTTTTAAAAATGGCATCGTCCTTTTATCACTCGTACGTAATGTCAATCATATTTTATATCAAAAGATCGTTTTATAATTCTTTAAATTTTTATTAATACCTATTTAATATTGAAGTTATTTAGTGATTTATAAATTGTTTGGCACACTTTTAATAATTTAATTAAAAGACTCCCTCTGAACTGATAAGAGATAGATGAGTTTGTTTCAAAAAAAATATCAACTCTAAACAATTAAGTAAAAAGAAGATACTGAATGAAAATTTGACTAGTTTACCCCTTCTCAAAGAAAACTCTATCCCACCATCAACATTCATCAGGTGCACGACCCCACCCCTCACTGGCGCACCCTACACATCGCTCTCAAGTCGTTAGATCTTCTGAAGCCACAAAGTGCTACAAAGCGTGAATCTCCGGAGAGAAGCATGCCAAAAGAAAGATCTGATCGAAGTACTTCCCCGAGATCACCGCACTTATCTTCGACCATTTGCATTGATTGCTGCTTCGGATTATCAACAAAGTTCATCGACATCATCTCCGGTGACGTCAAAAAAGGGGAATGGTGGTAGGAGGAAATTAGAAATGCTTACGCAAAACAAGATCAAGTTTATAATCAAGAACAAGAAAGTTTGTACGTGTGCGTGATTTTTTACTACAAGATCAATCGTTTTTGCAGGGGATGGGGTAATCAACCTACTGTTAAGTAATTTTCGTTTTAATTTAAGATGTCTAAATATATCATGCCATTTTCAACCCAGTGGGAGGCTTTTGGCCTTGTACCCTGCTAGGGGCTATCCCTCCCTAGACCTGGCTACTAGCGGCGTAACCCCTGGAAACCGCCAAGAGGACGTTGTCTTTTTGAAACCTTCGTTGCTTAGTGGCTTCGCCTTAACAAGCTATAAGGTTTTAACACCGAATATCATAATAAGCTCAAACAATCTTTGCACCAGACTTATTTGATAAATATTATGATCACATTGATCAACTAATCAATCCAATTATACTATATACATAACAAATAAAATGTTAAAAGAACAAGTTGCTTTCACAAAATCAAATCAAATAGAAAATTAAATACCAATTTAGATTGCCTTAGTTTGAATGTGTGTATAGATCTCGTAATGGAGTAAATTATGATCCAAATAAATTTACTAGACTGGTATTAAACATCGATATAAGTTGCTTGTACTTTTTCACTATTAACATTAATTAATTAATAGTTATGTGAAATAATTAGTGGATGTTTTGGGGTGCTTATTTTAAATAACTTTTGACTTATTAACTTTTGAAAATTTAGTATGTTAAAAAAAATATTCAACAATTGGAAAAAAAGAATTCAAATTAATTTTTCATATAGGAAAAAAATGAGTTTTTGAAAAGTAAGAAGTGAATAACTTACTAACTTTTGAAAACTTCTTTTAGTTTAATTTCTTATTATACGTATTTACTACCTCCTATTAACTTCTTTTGGTTTTTTAATGTATGTTGGTTTTTATCATTTTATAACTTTTTAGTTTATAAGCTAATTCAAATATTTTTTTAGAAACACCTTTCGAAAAATCATAAGTTAATAAGTTTTTTTTGTCAAAGGTCCATTTCAACTAAAATAAGCAATCCCAAATTTTGCCTTTAAGAAAAATTAGATTTTAATAATACAAAGTATTAACTATTGATCAATAGTAATCTCAACTCACAAATTGATCAGCATTAATCTCAACTCCCAACTTTTAATTTTGTTACCAAAATATTCCCAAACTAACTATTTGTTAACTACGTTTAGTTTTTTGACGACATGACACGTGACATTGTTCGTGACATGGCATAATACATGATAAAAATAAATATAAATATATCCCTCAGTTTTTGTCACTTTGTCTCTAAGTTACTCAACCGAAGACAAAAGGATTACGTTAAATAACTTTTATAAAAAAGAATTAAGTAATACATTTGTATTTGTAGTTGTAACAATGTTATACGTCACGTCACAAGCCACGTCACGTGATACGTTATCAAAAACTAATGGAGCTAACGAATAATTAGACTGAGATTGTTATTAGTAACAAAATCAAAATTTAATATTAATAATGGTCAAATTATTAGTTGGGATTAATATTGTCTAATAATTAATAGTTTGAATTATTATAATCTATTTTTTTATTATCAACTATTAATCTATCTATTGTAATAAAAGAATATTTTAGATGAATATTTGGTATAATTCTAGACCTTGTAATTCTATTTTTTCTATTTTATCTCTCCTATTAAATAATTAATCTATTATTAATTTTTTTAGATTAGATATAGTTTTATAATAAATTAAGATAGATATCCTTTTATAAATATAATTTCTAAAGAAACAAATTTTTATATTGGGTTATTGGGTTTTAGTAATCTCAACTTTCATCAATTGGTTGTGATTAATCCTAACTAAATAAATATTTACAGACACTTTCAACTATAAATTTATTTTCGTTCAATTATCTCTTACTAACTAAGAGTTAGCCTCGTTAGTATTTGGACGACTTAGACTGCTTATGTGGCCAAATTTGAGCTTATTTTCAACTCCACTACGAACCACATGCATGTTTTCCGGTGTCTAGCCTCAATCATCAATTGAAATCTACCTCTAACAAGTTAAGTGGTTCAGATCAAATGGTGAAAATTGACAGGTTTCAGGAAGCAAAAGCTTTAACTTGACAGATCTGATGATAGATTTAACTTTCTACTTAGTATTTTGGCCACATAAGCAGTCCACGTCATCAAAAAACTAACGAGATTAACTCTCAGTTAGTAAGGAATTATTGGAGGAAAATAAGATCAAAGTTGGGAGTGTTTATAAATATTTCATATGTTGAGATTAATGTCGGCCAATAAGTAAACATTGAGATTATTAAAATCCTATAACCCTTTTATATGATAAGAATTTTATTAAACATCAAACTTTTTAAATTATGAAATATTTTCAAATCCATGTTTTTAAAATTTAAAATTTTATAGACCAAATTAATTAAAATTCAGAGTTATAATAAGTAAATTGTTAAAAATGGTATTTTTTTTTAAAAAAGTTTGTGTTAGAATTAAGCGTTTAGATATATTTTTTGAAAAAAAAATTGAAAAAAAGTTTTAAAAAGTGATATTATTGGTTTCTTACTTATAATATTTAATCATAAGTAATTTTAATCATATCTTATATCAAAATATCATTTTATAACTAATAAATTTTAGTTAATAACTATTTAATATTTTATTTATTCAACATACATAATACACGGGATACTAACGTAGTTAAAGCTTATTAATAAACCTATATAAAGTTTAAAAGTGAGTAGTGTTACTTTAAAATAAATTTATTTTTAGAAAGATTATATTAAAGGATTGCTTTTGAAAAGATTATTCAAAAACAACTTATATTGAAATGAGAAAACTTAGTTAAAGAACATTTATCGTCAATGACTAACCTTCTTAGTAAGAATTTACTTTTTAAATGAGAGGTTTTGGTTTCAAATTCAGAAATTATATAATTTAGTTTGGAGTAATTTAAAAATAGTAGTATGATAGATTCATCCTTTAAAAAAGTTAAACATTTATAATTAACTTAAAAGTATTTGATAATAATTCTTCTATTATAATAATACTAATACTACTACTGTTATTAAGAATAATAAAAGTAAAATTAACAAATAGAAATGATATGAATTAAATGAAAAGACAACAGAAATACAAAGGTGTATTCTCTGTATTTAAGAGGTCAATGGTTCATGTCCTGCTAGGTGAATGTATAAGTGATTAAAAAAATTATATTAATATATATATTCATATTCAAATAAATAATAATAACAACAACATTTTAAAGAGATTATCTATTAATAAAACAATAAATAAAAACAGTAATTAATTTGACAAGCTAAGAAAAGAGATAAAACAAGTAAAAATAATAGAAATGAATCTGGGTTTAGTATTACCCTTATTCAATGGATTGGAGAAACCTAACAAATTTTGAAAGTAGATTTGAGCTTCATTTGAAGTTTTGAATTATTACAATTTATATAAACGTAAAGTATTTTATAATAGAGTTTCAGTTCTACACAATTTTAAGTCCCATCAGTGGCGGGGCTTGAACTCTTCCGTAGAAGGGCGGGAAGAAAATTAAATTTTTTAAGGAGGGCGAAATCGATATTTATATAAAAATTTATATTACCGGGACAAAAATTTACACTATCGGACTAAAATTTAACACTACCAACGAAAAAAATAAGGGGCGGCGCCGCCCCCCCTATGATGCTCCGCCAATGAGTCCCATTCTGCATAATGTTTTACACATCTAAAATAAAAGAATTAAGAAAAGAAAAGGAACATTTTGGTTTTGTTTTTCTTTAAGAGATCGTATTACATGTTTCATATTGAACCGTAACATGGAACCTTAAAATCAAATTAGTAAACTAGATGGTATATGTTGTGACTATCGTGATTTTCATGTCCGATTTTTTATTTATTTACTTGTTTATTACTATTAGAGAATTAGAGAATAGACTCTTATTGCGTGACATATATTCACAGTTCACTTAGGACTTAAGTAACGATATGTATGGGCTTGGCTCACTAGAAATAAGCCCATATCTCTTATTCGGTTGGCCCACTTAGTTACATTTTAGTTTTTTTGAACCATTTAACAAAAACCTAAATAAATAACATACTACACATTGTAAAATACAATAAGTTTCATAAAATACGACATGTACACAAAGTATATTATTATGATGTATCATAAGTTCAACAAATATTTTAATGAACAAGAAAAATTATAACTTGTGAAATACCAACATATGCTAAAAATATACAAATATTAACCTACACTAAACTTTTTACGTAAATGCTGATGCTATCTAAGAATAATTATAATTCATTTATCCAAGAGTGTTTCAACTATACTAGATGTTATTCATCATTTGCTCTTGCCATCACCCTAGAGGTGGGCATAAAAACCGGGTTCGGACCCGACCCGGTGGACCCGACCCGGAACCGGGTACGGGTACGACCCGGTATATGCATACCCGGGTTGGACCCGAAAAAAACCGTAGGGTTGGAACCGGGTATGATTTTCTAGAATTTCTTAGAACCCGAACCCGACCCGACCCGACCCGACCCGACCCGACCCGACCCGACCCGGAACCGGTTGAACCCGGGTTGTACCCGGTTTCGACCGTTTTTTTTTTTTTTTTTTAAAAAGTGGCCGTTTTTTAACGGCTATATAGCCGTTGGGATCGATTTGTGACCGTTTTTTTGTCACTTTTAGGCTTATAAGTTAGTATAAATAGGTGTGGGTTGATATGGTTTAGTACCCAAGTCTCAAACGCAAAAACATACGCAAAAAACGCAAAAAATACTCTCTTTACTCTCGCTTTACACGTTCACTCTCTCGTTTTACACTTTCACTCTCTTCAATCTTGATATGGCTCACTCACAATCTTCCGTTGGTCAAGGTTCGTCCAACGCTCCAACCGTCGTTCGTGTTCTTGCACACAATCGTAACATGGATGTTTGGTGCAATTGGGATATGGTTGAGTTGAGTGACGGGTCTGTAAAGGCTCGTTGCAAGTTTTGTGGAGCTTTGCTTGCTAAAGATTCTAACACGACTTTAAACAAACACATTAGCAAGAAGTTTTGTAAGTCGTTGAAAAGTAATCCGGATTCGCAACAAACACAATTGGGTGGAGACGGTGGAATCTTTAATTACGATGTTAATACGGTTCGAGATCGAATGGCGAAGTTCGTGATTCAAGAAGCTTTGCCTTTTAGTCACTTCGACAATCCTCGGTTGACCAACTTAATTCGAGAGACGCTTCAACCTCGTTACACTCACGTAAGTCGTACTACACTTAGACGTTATTGTTTAAAATTATGGAAACAAGCAAAAAATGATTTAATTGTATTATTTGAAAATTTAAATACCGGTGTAAACTTAACTAGTGACGTTTGGTCGGCTCCACACGGTTTACCCGAATCGTACCTTTGCGTCACCGCTCATTGGGTGGATCCCAATTCATGGCAATTGATGAAACGTACGATTGCATTTGATCTTTTTCCGCATCCACACACCGGAGAATTTTTGTTTTACTTTTTAGATAATGTAATAAGTACTTTTAAATTAGAAAATAAACTTTTTTCAATTGCATTTGATAACGCCTCTAACAACACAACCGCGGTTGAAAAATTAAAATTAAAATATCTTCCGATTGCAAACGGTGATTTTTTCCATACTCGTTGTGTTGCACATATTATTAATTTAGTAGTGCAAGACGGACTATCCGGGCAATATGTTAATAACTTTATTACATCTTTTCGATTTATGTTACATGACGTTTTTAAAAAAAGTAGAAGAAGATATCAAGATTATAAACAACTTTGTAAGGATACGCACTCTAGATTTTTAGGTCCTAATTGGGATGTACCTACTCGGTGGAATTCGACTTGTCACATGTTTGAATGTGCTTTAAAACAAAAGGGCACTTTGAAAGCTTTTCATAATAGTCTTTCGGATAATGGTGAAGCCGACCCATTTCCGGATGCGGGTTGGGAGAATCTTCAACGTCTATCCGAGTTTCTTGAGGTTTTTAAAAACTCAACAACAAAATTATCGGGAGTTTATTATTCCACTAGTTATTCGGTGCTTCAAGAACTATATTTTATGTCTTTGAATTTTAAAAATTTTCAAAATAAAAATAATATGTTTAATCAAATGATAGAACCAATGAAAGAAAAGTTTAAAAAATATTTTAAGGACTTACCACCCGTTTTTACGTGTGCCGCCGCTTTAAATCCGTTTCTAAATGTTGCGGGGGTTGAATGTTTGATAGATGAGATAAATGACAATTTGGATATGCATGACGAAAACCCTGATTTTTCAAACGAGGCAAAAGAAAATTTTAATCATAGTTTGAAAACAATTTATAATTTTTATTTAAATAGATATGGGCCTAACGTAAACATAACCATGCCAAGCGGATCAACCTCAAGTGCTAGTACCTCGTTTAAAGACCCTGTTTTGACTATGTTGAATGTTGTTCGGGATGTGACGGCTAAACGTCAAAGAGGTAACACCCCAACAAGTGAGCTCGGTAGATATAGTGGAACGGATTTTATTTCCACTATGACTACCGAAGATTATCGTGCATTCGATATTTTGGCTTGGTGGAAAGGAAAAGAATCTCAATTTCCGATTCTTTCTGCTATGGCCCGTGATTTACTAAGCGTCCAAGCTTCTACGGTAGCTTCGGAATCTGTTTTTTCTCTTAGTGGCAGGGTAATATCATTACGAAGAACAAGACTAACTCCGGAAGCAGTGGAGATGTGCATTTGTTTAAAGGATCACTTAGACGCAACGGATCGTATACAAGACCAAACAAGCCTCGAAGACGAGATTACACTCGAAGCTAAAGTACATGATGAAGAGGTAGAAGACGGAGTATCTTCTGGCATATCCGATGAAGAATTAGCATTTGATCAAGCATCTCGTAGTAGATAAAATTAGACGATATTGTTATTTTTAAGTTGTTTTAATATTATATGTCTTTCATGTTCTTTTTAAATTTCTTTGTCATTCAAATGTTTTATATAAAAAGTATTTAATATTTGTATATTATAAGTGTAACATTTTCTGCTCAAGATTTGTATATATTTATATATTAAGTTGTTTAAATTTTTGTCATTCAAGTGAACCCGGTTAGGAAAAGAAAAATAAAAAGAAAAAAAAGGAAAGAAAATATAAGAAAAAAAAACATACGACCCGGTGTTCGACACACACACAAGAAAAAAAAAAAGAAAAAAAAAAAAAAAAAAAAAGGCAAAAACCCGGTTGAACCCGGGTTTCATACCCGAACCGAACCCGACCCGACCCTACCCGGGTATACCGGGTAGGGTTTGTATCTCGCTGAACCCGACCCGGGTTCGTACCCGGGTTCACCAATACCCGGGTACAAAAAACCCGGTTGGGCCCAAACCCGGTTTTGTACCCGGGCCCGGGTCCGGCCCAAACCCGATTTGTGCAACTCTACATCACCCTTCCTTTTTCTTGATCTTATAGAGCTTTATGCTCAAAACTAGAGTTGCACAAATCGGGTTTGGGCCGGACCCGGGCCCGGGTACAAAACCGGGTTTGGGCCCAACCGGGTTTTTTGTACCCGGGTATTGGTGAACCCGGGTACGAACCCGGGTCGGGTTCAGCGAGATACAAACCCTACCCGGTATACCCGGGTAGGGTCGGGTCGGGTTCGGTTCGGGTATGAAACCCGGGTTCAACCGGGTTTTTGCCTTTTTTTTTTTTTTTTTCTTTTTTCTTTTCTTGTGTGTGTGTCGAACACCGGGTCGTATGTTTTTTTTTTCTTATATTTTCTTTCCTTTTTTTTCTTTTTATTTTTCTTTTCCTAACCGGGTTCACTTGAATGACAAAAATTTAAACAACTTAATATATAAATATATACAAATCTTGAGCAGAAAATGTTACACTTATAATATACAAATATTAAATACTTTTTATATAAAACATTTGAATGACAAAGAAATTTAAAAAGAACATGAAAGACATATAATATTAAAACAACTTAAAAATAACAATATCGTCTAATTTTATCTACTACGAGATGCTTGATCAAATGCTAATTCTTCATCGGATATGCCAGAAGATACTCCGTCTTCTACCTCTTCATCATGTACTTTAGCTTCGAGTGTAATCTCGTCTTCGAGGCTTGTTTGGTCTTGTATACGATCCGTTGCGTCTAAGTGATCCTTTAAACAAATGCACATCTCCACTGCTTCCGGAGTTAGTCTTGTTCTTCGTAATGATATTACCCTGCCACTAAGAGAAAAAGCAGATTCCGAAGCTACCGTAGAAGCTTGGACGCTTAGTAAATCACGGGCCATAGCAGAAAGAATCGGAAATTGAGATTCTTTTCCTTTCCACCAAGCCAAAATATCGAATGCACGATAATCTTCGGTAGTCATAGTGGAAATAAAATCCGTTCCACTATATCTACCGAGCTCACTTGTTGGGGTGTTACCTCTTTGACGTTTAGCCGTCACATCCCGAACAACATTCAACATAGTCAAAACAGGGTCTTTAAACGAGGTACTAGCACTTGAGGTTGATCCGCTTGGCATGGTTATGTTTACGTTAGGCCCATATCTATTTAAATAAAAATTATAAATTGTTTTCAAACTATGATTAAAATTTTCTTTTGCCTCGTTTGAAAAATCAGGGTTTTCGTCATGCATATCCAAATTGTCATTTATCTCATCTATCAAACATTCAACCCCCGCAACATTTAGAAACGGATTTAAAGCGGCGGCACACGTAAAAACGGGTGGTAAGTCCTTAAAATATTTTTTAAACTTTTCTTTCATTGGTTCTATCATTTGATTAAACATATTATTTTTATTTTGAAAATTTTTAAAATTCAAAGACATAAAATATAGTTCTTGAAGCACCGAATAACTAGTGGAATAATAAACTCCCGATAATTTTGTTGTTGAGTTTTTAAAAACCTCAAGAAACTCGGATAGACGTTGAAGATTCTCCCAACCCGCATCCGGAAATGGGTCGGCTTCACCATTATCCGAAAGACTATTATGAAAAGCTTTCAAAGTGCCCTTTTGTTTTAAAGCACATTCAAACATGTGACAAGTCGAATTCCACCGAGTAGGTACATCCCAATTAGGACCTAAAAATCTAGAGTGCGTATCCTTACAAAGTTGTTTATAATCTTGATATCTTCTTCTACTTTTTTTAAAAACGTCATGTAACATAAATCGAAAAGATGTAATAAAGTTATTAACATATTGCCCGGATAGTCCGTCTTGCACTACTAAATTAATAATATGTGCAACACAACGAGTATGGAAAAAATCACCGTTTGCAATCGGAAGATATTTTAATTTTAATTTTTCAACCGCGGTTGTGTTGTTAGAGGCGTTATCAAATGCAATTGAAAAAAGTTTATTTTCTAATTTAAAAGTACTTATTACATTATCTAAAAAGTAAAACAAAAATTCTCCGGTGTGTGGATGCGGAAAAAGATCAAATGCAATCGTACGTTTCATCAATTGCCATGAATTGGGATCCACCCAATGAGCGGTGACGCAAAGGTACGATTCGGGTAAACCGTGTGGAGCCGACCAAACGTCACTAGTTAAGTTTACACCGGTATTTAAATTTTCAAATAATACAATTAAATCATTTTTTGCTTGTTTCCATAATTTTAAACAATAACGTCTAAGTGTAGTACGACTTACGTGAGTGTAACGAGGTTGAAGCGTCTCTCGAATTAAGTTGGTCAACCGAGGATTGTCGAAGTGACTAAAAGGCAAAGCTTCTTGAATCACGAACTTCGCCATTCGATCTCGAACCGTATTAACATCGTAATTAAAGATTCCACCGTCTCCACCCAATTGTGTTTGTTGCGAATCCGGATTACTTTTCAACGACTTACAAAACTTCTTGCTAATGTGTTTGTTTAAAGTCGTGTTAGAATCTTTAGCAAGCAAAGCTCCACAAAACTTGCAACGAGCCTTTACAGACCCGTCACTCAACTCAACCATATCCCAATTGCACCAAACATCCATGTTACGATTGTGTGCAAGAACACGAACGACGGTTGGAGCGTTGGACGAACCTTGACCAACGGAAGATTGTGAGTGAGCCATATCAAGATTGAAGAGAGTGAAAGTGTAAAACGAGAGAGTGAACGTGTAAAGCGAGAGTAAACGAGAGTATTTTTTGCGTTTTTTGCGTATGTTTTTGCGTTTGAGACTTGGGTACTAAACCATATCAACCCACACCTATTTATACTAACTTATAAGCCTAAAAGTGACAAAAAAACGGTCACAAATCGATCCCAACGGCTATATAGCCGTTAAAAAACGGCCACTTTTTAAAAAAAAAAAAAAAAACGGTCGAAACCGGGTACAACCCGGGTTCAACCGGTTCCGGGTCGGGTCGGGTCGGGTCGGGTCGGGTTCGGGTTCTAAGAAATTCTAGAAAATCATACCCGGTTCCAACCCTACGGTTTTTTTTCGGGTCCAACCCGGGTATGCATATACCGGGTCGTACCCGTACCCGGTTCCGGGTCGGGTCCACCGGGTCGGGTCCGAACCCGGTTTTTATGCCCACCTCTACTCAAAACCTCTCAACAACCTTTCTTCATAGCTTGTGAACACCCTTAACTTTATGGTCCCAAATCTTTCAAAATCGCCCATCCGTCCCATTCATAGTCCATCATGGGTAAGCCAAAACTAGCTTGAAAATCTTGCTTTTCAAGCTTATATACGAGTTGCACGTGAACACCTACCGTCCTCTTTTGTGTTAAGAATTTTCGGAGCTCTTCGCCACTTCTAAGAAGCTGGTTACTGGACAAAATCACCTGTTAAAGTCAAACAATAGAAGGTATAGTATAACCATCATACATAAGAGTATGCATAAATCAAAGGTCACTAATAGTGTAATTTAACAAGAGTTCTAACAAAATTTGAAAGTATTAGGATTTTTTATGTTTGAACAAGTATTTTCTACTAGATATTAAAGTTAGGTGGTGGAAAATATGATAAAAACTACTATGATATGAAAATCATGACGGTAGAACACCAAAAACGGGATTGTTAATGTTAAAATTACAAAACCAACACCAACACAATAAGAACATGCCGTGGACATTCCAAGAGGTTTAATATATTTAAAAAGTATCAAAATGGTTTATGGTGATTTATTAGACTTGTGATTTTATATGAATTGTTTAACCGAAAAATAAGCTTTTAAACATAAATTGTACAAAAAGTAAATTACTAATTTGGTCCCTGTGGTTTGATCATTTTAACCATTTAAGTCCAAAAATAAATATTCTAACAAATCAAGCCCTATGGTTTGTATTTTATAACTCTTTCAGTCCAATACACTAAAAGAATTAGATTTTTCAGTTAATTTTTAATAAAATAACCAAAATGCCCTTAAACTAAAATTTTTATTTTTAGTAATCTCAGGTACCAAAAATATAATTTACTCTCTAACACAAATATAATATATATATATATATATATATATATATATACACACACACACACACGATATGTTTTTATTTTTATTTTTTAAAGTTTTAAAAATTTTAATTTTTAAATCGCTCGTTTTAAACGTCGTATTTAAATCATTCATCTTATCTAACGGAAAATTTAAAACCGTTTGGCTTATTATCCTTTTTATTTAAACTGTTACGCTTACTTAAACGTCATTTTAATCTATTTGTTTTATTTAAACTGCAAAGTTTTTTTAACTGTTATTTTATCTAAACATCTTTTGTTAATCTTTAAATTCTATTAAAGCTTATTTTTTAAAATTTTTTTATTTATATATATTTTTAAAATTATTTAAAATTAATCGTTCAAGTCTTTTTAACCTTTTAAAATTATTTAACTATTTAACTAATATGTGTGTGTATACGTATATTTTTATTTTTATTTTTTAAAGTTTAAAAAAAATTAAACCGTTTGGATTTTAAACCGATAATTTAATTATTTAAAAACATTTTTAAGTTTTTTTAAACTATTTGGTTTTCTAAACATCATTCTTTAAACAATGATTTTTAAAAATAATTTTTAAAAGGTTGGTTTTATAAACAATTTTTAAAATCATTCATCTTCAAACCATTCGGCTTTAAAATCTTTCAGCTTTTTAAACGTATTTTTTATATTCGTTTGGCTTTTTAAAATGTCTTTTAAAATCTTTTCATTTTTCAAATGTTTTATTTAAATGGCTTTTTAAACCGTTCAACTAATTAAACTTCTTTCTAAATTTGTTTGCCTTATTTAAACGTCTTTCTCAAATCGATTGGTTATTCAAACGCAACGATTGACTTAAAATATTAAAATAAACTAAATACAGGTAATTTTAATATCATAAAAACCCTAATTGTGATAATCAAAACTCAAGTTAATCCTTAAAATAATACAAATAACATAAATATAGAAATCACTTTCAAGTCAACTTTAATAGAAAATTTCAATATTATTTCTTGGAAAACCTTATAATTGAATATAAATATAAGTATTTTTGGTAAATGTATTCATCAAAATTTTTAAATAGTTTCTTAAAGTATAATATAGTTTTGAAAAGACATTTCTAAAATATGTATCTATCATATATTGAATTTGGTTTAGAAGATGTATATGTGATGTTGGAAGCTAGTTTATAAAGGTACCTATGATTTTTGTTTTGGGTATTAGTGAAGTTCTCTCTTTAATTCATTATTCACAAATCAGTTTTAACCATTTATTGAATCTAATCGGTAATTAAAATTGTGTTCTTGCATTTTGAAAAATAAACACCACTAGGTTTTGCAATCGAGTTGTATGAGTCAAAAACTCTTTAAAGAAAATAAGGGTTTAAATTTTAAAACAAAACAAATTAAAAACTTGTGAAATATAGGAGTGCATTAGATGGTATGTTGTCGTTCCAAAATGTTTAGAGAAATAAATGTTTTCTAATTTAATCCGTATTTTTAGCAGTGTTTTATTTATCTAAAAACACATTAATGGTCGCGGATTAAGATCATCTTTGATTATTTTAACTTTATTTTTTTAACATCAATCTAAGTTCTCTTAATTATACATTATTTTTTTTATTGCAAGATTTGAATCATCGACATTTTACGAAAGATGTCAAATCTCTTTATATCGTTTGTTAATTGATATGTGTTTATAAAATCTATATTATAAAATTTACTAAGAAAATAGATCACTTGAAATTTAATAATCCAAATTCTAATTATTCACAGATAATAATTCATTAAACATTTTAATTAATGTAATTTCTTACTTTTACTGTTGTTGTTAAAAAGAGCCCCACTTATATAATCGTTATAAATATATAATTTTAAATATTTTAAACTACAACGGTTACGCAAGTAAGATTATTCTTAGTAAGGGTGAAGTGGACACTCTCACCACACCTATCACACTAAATCATAAACTCATCAATCAAATTATATCATGTCATACTATACCATACATTCAAATTTGATTGTGGCTGTATTATCATGTCATGTCACATTGCACCACACACATAAAACGGTCACATTTTCACAACGATCGAGCTGCTGCCGTGAAAATGGAAAATCGTGACATGAATGGGGGAGGCGGCGGCAGTGCAGGGTGGCACCATGGCTCGCCGTAGCCTCACGGCACGTTTTGCCTTTAGGTAATTATCAGGAGCCGAGAACGTAATTAGTAATTTGAACTTCACGTTTCGTCTTTAGGTAAACCCACACGCCGCATTACCTCTTGCGAACAAAAGTGCCACAAACCGTTTAATAAGCCAGTACCACTTATTCAAATTATTAATATCAACTATATAACACGTTATTTAGAACGGTATACTATACTTTCCAAAACTAGATGACGTGGATAACAAAACATCAACATTAACTCCTGCACATACAATCTTTTACCATGCACCACCACTTTGCAACCTCGTAAATCAAACAAACTCACCTTCTCCTCCACCCCACGGTCACACTCCTGCACCTCCGCCACACCTGAAAATTCCCCCGGTTAAACCCCCTAATCATCTCTTCAAAACTGTCAAAACAATCTTCTCCTCTTACGCAATCGTGACGCTTGATTCAATCGACGGCTGGGGTTCGTTTGATCTCGAGATCATCTCCTTACATCTAATCAGTCGTGGGAATTTCCATTTTTGCCCCGAGTGTGGTGCTTGAAAAGACGCCGAGTATGGAGTGGGGTTGAGGGGTGTTTGTGTCATTTTGTGGGGGAGGAAATCAATCGTGTGTGAATGACCATAGATGACGGATTGTGGGTCTCATCGTATCTTGTGGTGAAATCTTTCTTCCAATTTCTCATTATTAGATCATTAAATTGCTACACTTATCTAAATTGATACTCTCTCAATAATAACAAATTAATATAATGTATTAAGAATGGTAATAATAATAATGGCCGTAACTTATTTCAAATGGGTGTTGATGAAAAGAAAATTTTAAAATCTTTATTGCAACATATTCAAATATTGAAATTGGTTTGAAAGATATCACTCTATGGTTTTTTAAAGGAAAGTTCAAAGGGTCGACAATCATTTAGTGTAATATGTTTTAACTGGAACATTGACTTTACTAAAATCGTTTTATCACAGTGGTTCTTTGGATAGTGAGATTCTCATAGAATGGTGGGTGGGTCGGATCACTAGCGGTGTTTATGTTCGCGAGCGTAGATGGTCTTTCGTTAATGGGTTTACCCGGGTAACCATGCTTAAAATATTTATTGACCGTTCAAATAATAATAATAATAATCCAAACTATAAATTATCGGGCGGACAATAATTTATACTTATAGTTTTATCAAAGCAAATTGGATTTTAAAAATCGAAACTACTATGATTTATCGGACGGACAATAATTTATACTTATAGTTTAATCAAGGCAGAATGGATTTTAAAAATCAAAACTACTACTCATTGGCCGATAATAATCCATACAATTAATTTTTGGCCGGTAACACTCCCAACTTTCGTTATTATTAAACAACCCCAATAATGTAATTATCAAATATATACGCTTTATGTTTATTTATTTTTGGCCCGATTTAACATCTATGTTTTCTCATTATTCATAATAATTATTGTGAAGGAAATCGTGTGCAAATCAAGCATAAATATTTGATAATTATGTTACTGAGCCTGTTGTTAGTAATAAAAGTGAAAGTTGAAGGTGTTATCGACAAATTAATAGTATGAATTATTATCGGCCAACGAGTAATAGTTTTAATTAATGAAATCTAATATACCTTTAATCAATGATACTTTCAAATTTCAATTTTGTTACTAAGGATAATCTCATTAGCCTAATCTTCTTATATTAATACTTGATTTGCACTTGATTTGACTCAAAAATATTATTTTAAATGAAATGAGAAACGTATAAATGAAATAGAGTGAAACCTAAGTGTAAATATATTAAGATCATTTATTGAGATTGTCCTTAGTAATAAAAATAAAGTTAGATTTATTATTGGTTAAAATGTTAGTATGTTATTATATGTGTGTTTCCTTCTTAGTATGGTCTCGGTTTCGTACTTAACAGATGAAGATGATCAGTTGGGCCACTGATCCGTCAATTATCTTTTAGCCGTTCAAAAAGAGTTTAGATCAATGTGTCATATTTTAGATTATTAAAATTCAATTTATCTAAAATCTAATTATATTTTACAAACTATATATAATATAATGTCTATAATACTGATTATAAATTTATATATAACAAATAAATAATTGTATTTTTACAAATCATATATATCTAAATGCATTTTTAACAAATAAAAGAAAACAGTTTAGCATTATCAAAAAAGAAATTTTAGATTTAAACTTTATTAAAAAATGTGTATGTACACTAATCCTATGTAAAAAAACCATTAATACTCTATTAACAATTAAACGTTAGCTAATTATTATTTTGGGTACAATATAACCTCATACTTGTCGACATAAACATAGTACTTAATTATTAACTTAACCTTTACCATTAATGGTCTACTAACAATTAACCATTAGCTTCAAATTTTGATAATAAATTACTATATTTTTATGAACCGTTAATCTTGTAGCATAAAAAGAAACAATCTTTTATTTTTGGAGATATTATAAATAATTTAGAGAGAAAATTGAATAAATGGTTCTTATGGTTCGATCAAATTGCACATTTGGTCTCCAGACTTTGAAAATTACAAAGTTAGTCTAAACTTTTGTGTTGTCATTACAAGTTTGATCCTTAATTTTTTAAAAGTTACAAAATTAGTCCAAACTTTTATGTAAACATTGCACTTTTAGTCCCTAAAGTTAAATTTAAAAGTTACTCCAAATTTTCTAAAATATATAAAAACAAAATATATTTAATATTAAGGACTAAATATGTAATAACTATACAAAAGTTTAAATTAACTTTGTAATTTGATCAAACTATAAGGACCATCTATGTAATTTTCTCAACTTTAGACGAATAAATAGATATCTTGTTAAGTTGTAACAAAATTAAATGTTGCTTTTCTTTCAAACGACCCACAAGGTTACATTTTTCCATTTAGTTGTGAGAGCTCATTATTACAACGTATAATTTATACCAAGCAACTTGATTTACTAATTTTCGAAAAGGTTAAAAGAAACACCGAAAAAAAAACGGTAGAATCTCATCCTCAGAGGTAGGACTCTGTGACATCCGGTAATTTTCCGTTACCAAACTCCGTTTGTTCCGTTAAGTCTTGCATACACGTGTCGGGAGCACACACTAGTTGTCGTTGAACGTTGGTGACTTAACAATAATCAGTAATGTTAAATTGATGATAATTAAGTTAACAATGTGATTATTAAGTTATGCTTATGTGATTTGAATGTTAACTGTAATTGTATCACGTAACGTGAAAACGTGCATATTTATTTCGTGTGTTTTGTCATAAATGGGAATTATGCATGATTGTTATTTGTGATTAATAATAATTGTGTTTAGTAGTTAAAAACTATTTAAAAACTATTCAAAAAGCTTAATTTTTATAAAATACAAATTATAAGGGTTAAAAGGGTAATTATGGATTATTTAATAAAATAAAAATCAAAACCCAACCCTAATCCCACCCATTCGGCCGCGACTTCATTCTCACACCCTCACCATCGCGAATTCAGCCAAGAACAACCATTCACATTCGAATTTGGATCGATTTCAAGGCACACAACAAGTTAGAATCATCAATTGCAAGCCATTACACGTTTAAAGGTTAGATTTTTACATGTTTTTGATGGTTTTTCAAGGTGGCCGAACCCTAGTTCGAAAATCTGCAATTGGATGTTAATTCTTGTTGTTTGGTGATGTTATGATGTTAGTTAGGTTGTATTGATGCTAGTTAACGTTGATTATGCAAGAAAGTTTGGATTTTGGTTGATTGTTCATATGATCATTCTTGGCCGTGAGTTTGAGACTATTTTGGATCAAATTGGATGTTGAATGATGGTTGTTTGATGTTGTTATTATGTTAGTTGGATTGTATATATGCAAGTTAACGTCGATTATGCAAGAAAGCTATGATTTTGATACTTTGTTCATAGGTTACTAATAATAGTAACTTTATTTTGCATGAATTGATGATTGGTTGATGTATGAATGTTATGAATGTGTTTGTAATGATGTTTAGATGCTAGATGGTTGATATGAATGTTAGGAATTCAAGAATGCATGTTGTAGTTCATACTTACTAAAGATAGTAACTTTTGGGTATGAAAGTTGATGAATCATGATGATTAGGTGTTGTTGATCATGTTTAGATGTTGTCATGGACTTGAATTGGTATATAATTGATGAATTCATGAATGTAGTGTGAGTTTGATGAATTTGGGATGAACTTTCCCAAAAGGGAAACTTTAATTGTGCAAATCCTTGAATTGGATGATTTGAGCATGTTTGGGATATTAGGATCATGCTAGTGTGTTCATGGATGATTTCTAAGTTGATTAAATGTGTTGTCTAAGTTATATGAATGTTGATATGGTTTGATACCTGTTTTGGCCTGTTGTAATTCGCATGACTTGTATGACAATTGGTTGTATGATGATCTAGGTAGTACATGTGCTTAATGATGTGCTATATGTAATCAAGTTGTATGTTGATCATGTATGACATACTGTTGTGTTAGTATTAACGAATTATCACCTATAATGTCACCAACGGGTCAAACGGGTCAACTGGGTCAAATGTGTCTTGTCTTTCTTAAACCTTGAGTCTCTTGGTTTGTAGAACACTTAGGGTTTCATGTTGATTCTGTGTACACGTACTTATGTACTCTTGTGTTCTAGGTGACCTTTGAAGGTTGTCTTTCCCTTTCTTTCAAGTTAAGCTCTAAGTTAATTCTTGCGCGTATCAGGTGAGTTCTTGCCCCACTCATTTTACATCATCTCTTTTGGGGGAGATAGCATGCTGTTGATCACAAACGCTTTTATTTATGAGTGTGTATAATATTGATATAGTGTTGATTACCATGGAAAGTCCTCACACTTTCGGATTGTTAATATTGAATAGCGGGGAAATCTTGGGTAGTACTACTGGGTCTGACGAGCCCCACCTGTGCGACTCGAGGTCAAACGGGTGCAATTTTGTCCTAACACATATTCGTCACGACCTGGTAAGTCGTGACGGGAGGCAACAAACGTAACACAGTCAGCTTCGATCGCGAAATCACTATGATTAATATTTTTATGTTAATAGACTAGCTATCTATTGCAATACACTACTTATGCTCTGGAAACTGTTGATTGGTTTATATTTTAACGCAAACTCTTGAACTCACCAACCATGTGTTGACTTGTTTAGTATGCTATTCTCAGGTTAAGGTTGCCAGTTGCCTAGGAGCACGCACACCAGCATCGTTGAGTTGTCTACATTGTTTGTTTACACATTTGGGTTATTTTTCCTATTAAACATTTGTGTTTGGGGCGCGTATGTTTTGCGCATTCTCTTTACATATTACTTGTTTGGGTTTCTGTTTTAAAAACGCTTCCGCAGTATTTTAAACGCTTCCGCAGTAATTTAAACGTTAACTCTGGTTTTGTTTATTTATCATATAGAGTCGTTCTTGGTAACTAATGACTGAGATCCTGGTATGTCACGCGCCTCGCGGTTAAAACCCCGCTCGCGGATTTTGAGGGTGTGACAGACTCAAACACTTATTACTAACCTTAATTCTAATTGTATGTGAGTACTTCCTTTTATTATTTTCGGTAATATTAATTCTCCTATGTTGAAATTAGACATTTGTAATACTTATATTTGATCTATAAACTCTTCTACTCTCGTTAAAAATGTGTTGGGTTGATTACATAATTATTAGTTTAATTTAGAGTTAGTTCGAAAAGCTCGTGACTCGCTCGAAAATAGTTCGAAAAAAGCTCGTTCGAAAAAAACTCGTTCGAAATTGGCTCGTTTATAAACGAGCCGAGCCGGTTCAGCTTGGTATGTAAACAAGCTGAGCCCCGGCCAAGGTCAGCTCGGCTTGTAGCTAGCTCGTTAGCTCGTTTAAATTTAAACCTAAATTATACTTTATATTATTTATAAATAAAAGATTATGAAATATTATTTAAAATATACTATACATATATGATTATTTTGATATTATATAACGAGACACTAACTATAAAAGTATAAAAACATGATTATACTTCTTAAAATAATAATCTTATGTAATTGTTTTCAGCAAACAAGATAAACAAATGTAACAAATGTTATTTATTTTTTCTATAAATATAAATATATATAAAAATAAAATAATATATTTATAAAAGATAAAAAAGTTGGCTCGCAAGCCTCGGATTTTGAGCTCGTTGAAATAAACAAGCTGAACCGGCTCAGCGCGATGTTTAAACGAGCCAAGCTCAAGCTCACTCTGATTCGACCCTACTAGTTTACGGCCCTAGTTTAACCGAAGATCACCAAAAGAGTTGTAATAACATATATTATAGAACTTATAAATTTTAATATATATTTGGCAATTGTTTATTTGTCAAATAAACCAAAAAAATTATTGCTTATTTGTCATATGACAAAATATAATCTGACAGCCCAGGCTAAGAAAATTTACATCAATATATAATAATATTAAAAGCTAGTGGCATATTTCTTGGTGCACTTCTGTGAGAAATCATACATAAATTCACTTATTTATTTTGTAACAGCAATGTTTAATTGTGAGATACTTAGATAAGAGAAAATTCTTAAAATGTCTCCATTTTAATTTCTTCCTTAAATTGTTCCCTGAATTATTTTTTGAAATATCAACTCGGACAAGGTGATGGCTTCTCTACAGACAAACGCGGGGACCTGTACAGTAGAACCGGTCCTAATAGACATGTGTACCTAAACGGGCGCCTGTACCAAACAGGATGAGCTTGTTCCTCACAGGCAGACGTCTACTCTCATAGGTTGACCAAGCATATAATAAATTGAATTTTTAGTTGGCGTTAGCAACCACGACAATGATTTCAAAGAGACATAGGTTTAGGACACGTGCCAATTTGTGACTGTTTTTGCTAAAAGGCACCTGCTATAACTTATACAGGTGTCGATGCCTTGTCTGATAAAAACATTTAGAGTGATAATTATTTCAAAAGATATTTTGAAGATTTTTCCCTGGATTTTAACCTAAACAATTTTAGTATCTTTGTCTCTTGCAATTGGACTACATTTATGTTCATTTATTTTATTATCTTTTTAACTACTCTTACATTATAAAAAATATACTAAAAAATAAACATGTTACACTACGAGAAGAGGATTTTGAAACCATGCCGCCCAACTAATCTTTAGCCTTATGTTCCTATTAACATACCACCAATACGAGTAATTAACAATAGTATTGAACAATAAATTTTTGAGCCGGTCCTCTTGAGAAAAAACATGTTATTTTGGAATCTCCATATAACCCACCAAGTCGTTAAAATAATAGCATGAATAAGGTTTTTTTTTCTTAGACGAAGTATGAAGCAAATCAAAGCATACTAGCAATCCCGTCAGTTTAAAATCTCCATTATGAGCAACATCGAGCCATTTTAAAAATAGTGATCCAAAAAGTAACCGACACATCACATTCTCCAAAAAGATGATCTATAATTTCGTCAACATTAGAGCAAATTAGGCAAAGAACACTAGCAACATCCACTCCCCTATCCACAAGCTTCATTCTAGTCGGATGACGATTCATACAAATACGCCAACCTAAAATATTTACCTTAATAGGTAAATATAATGATTACACCGAGTAGCTGAAGAGGCATCTAGCAAAACATACTATCTAGAGGTGTACAAACCGGTTTTTTTACCCAAACCGGTTCGGTTCGGGTTCAAAACCGAACCAGTTTTTTTGTGAGGGGGTCAAACCGTTTTTTTTTTCAAACCAGTTCGGGTTACAAACCGGTTTGGCTCACCTTAAACTCGAACCTGTCAAACTGATTCAAACCGGTTTGAAACCAGTTTTTTTAACAAACCGGTTTTAGGACCGGTTTAACTGGTTTTTAACTTCTTAAACCGGTTTATAAGTGTGGGGTTACCAAACCGGCGGTTCAGGTCGGTTTGGGAGAGGTTTGGGCAAAACCGTTTTTTCCTTGAAACCGGTTCCGGTTTTTTTTAGCAAACCGGTACCCGAACCGGTTTTTTTGCCCATATCTATTACTATCTATATGATTTTAAATAGACTTAATGTAAAAGTATTATCTATATCAAAATCCCAAATCCATTTATCCCGATCATAAGAGAAAACCACCTTATTAATCTTCGTTAATAAATAATGGAACCGCTCTAACTCCACCCCTCCTCTAATGGCCTATGCCACTACCATACTCAACCATTCTCATCTCTCTTAACGCTAAGGGAATTGTGATTTTAATGAGGATTTCCCAAACCACATATCCAACAAAAATGTTGCATCCTCTCCGTTCCCCACTTTCTTTTTCAACGTATACCAAAAGATGTTTTCTTTTACATGAAGAATAGAACTTGATATTATAATACGATGCCATATATGACCATACACCGCCTTGATAACAAGAGCCCAAAGATAACTCCTTCAATTCACATACCTCCAACGTCTCTTAAAATTAGACAAAATATAAATTTATTTTGTTCATCATCATCAAACCTCTCTTCACAAGACCGAAAAAATATGCAAGCTTGTTTCACATCTTGGCATTTTCTTCATGTATCAGACCATACATCTTTCTAAACTATTATACCAAATGATCTTTCTAACCAAGGACATACATGATATCAGCATAAGCAAAACAAACTCATTAAGCTCATATAAAATGAGTTAGTTTGACTTAATTACACGGGTGGACCCTGTGGTTGGGCCTGATTTCATTTTTGGTCCCTAACTCTTTGAAATTACAAGATTGGTCCAATATTTTGCAAAAACGTAACAACGATGGTCTCTGAAACGAATGGACGTTAAATTTGACTATTAAATTTTCTGTAATGACTAAATACCCCTACACTTAAAACCCTTCAGCTACCACCACCAAGAACAACGATGGATCCGTCTAGTGATGGTGGTCGGCGGTTTTTAAAGTTGTGGTTGGTGATGGTGGCGATTGAAGGTTGAAGGTGGTGCTAGTAGTGGTGGTTGAAGGTGGTGTTGGTGGCGGTTGAAGGTTGAAGATGGTGGTGGTGGTGGTTGAAGGTTGAAGGTGGTGTTGGTGGTTGAAGGTGGTGGTGGTGATGGTGGTTGACAGTGGTGGTGGTGGTGACGGTGGTTGACAGTGGTGGTGGTGGTAATGGTGGTTAAATGTGATGTAAGTGGTTGAAGGTGGTGTTACTGGTTGAAGGTTGAACGTGGTGGTGGTGGTTGAAGGTGGTGGTGGTGGTGGTTAAAGGAGGTGGTGGTGGTGGCGGTGGTTGAAGGTGGTGGTGGTGGTGTTGGTGGTGGTGGTAGGAGATAATAGTGGAGATAGTGAAGAAGAAAGGGTGAAGGGGGTTTGGTGTGGTGGGCAAGAGTATTTTTGTCATTTCACATGCACTTAACAGGAAAAGTTAACGTCCATCTGTTTCAGGGATCATCGTTGTTACGTTTGTGCAAAGTATTTGACCAATCTTGTAATTTTAGAGAGTTAGGGACCAAAAGTGAAATCAGGCATAACTACAGGGACCACCCGTGTAATTAAGTCTTTGTTTTATTTGTGAAATTTTATGAAATTAAAATTGGAATTTATTTCATTTAAAATCATGTTTGGGCATTAGATTTGAAAGTTTTCCATCATATTCTCTTGTTTAAGGGATTTCAATAATCCTTCCATCTAAAAATAAAGTTTTTTAGTTTGTACCAAATGTCAATATGCCCCATAGACAAAACCCAAAATCATTCCAAGCACATGACAAGAAAAATCACAAATTCATCAAATATATCAAAATCCTTCCTTTCAAGCATATGTATAGTATAAACAGATAAAACAAATCATTCCAAAATTCACCAAATTCATCAAAATACAAAATCACCAAATTCATGAAAATGATGACTAGAAACAATCGATTGAAACAGAAAGAGAAGCATTAGAGCACATGACCAAAAAATCAAACACAAGAACAATCATTAGAACACAAGAACTTGGATGAACGAGAATGAATGATATTCATTCTTCAGTTCTTAGAGCCCCTAAAACAATCAACCTAGAATGCAGATCTTTGATCTTTCCATGGTTCTACAAGGTTCTATAAGGTTTCGTTTATCATGTTTGGTTTATTATATTTTGATTAATTACTCATGAGAGTTGTGATACGTTAGACTATCACCCACTTTTGAGAGATAAGTTGCACTACTGATGGTATTAGCAATGTTTTTAAACATGTACTAGTCAGCGAATCAGCCATTTTATCGGTTCATGAGGTTATAAATGGTTCGCCCTAGATGCTCGATAACATTAAATGCTAATAATGGGAGTGAACAAACTGTCTCGTTGCTTGAACAGGTCAACATCAATGAGGTGACCATCCACACCCGACCATAATGTTTGAAGTCGTGGCTTCACATTATTTTTATATCTGGCAAGGTCTTTTTGATGTCGTGGGGTTTATTGTAAATGGATACAAGTATGATTATTAGCCTGAGTTGCATTAGCCTGTTTGGTTATTGTAAATGGATACAAGTATGATTATTATATTGTGGATGGTATTCATCCATATTACATCATAATTGTGAATCATTCACACATCCTAACACAAGTGACTTTAAACGATGTCATTTTAAAAAAGCTTAAGAGTCGATGAGAAAAGAAATCAAGTGCATATTTGAAGTTCTTAAGAAATAATAGCACATAATTGCTAATCTGGCATGCGCTTGATAAAAGAAAAGAAATTCAAACCGTAATATATGCTTGTGTTATTTTTCGTAACATGAATTTAGAGGACAAAGGTCGAAGAATATGCCAACAACGTGAACCGCATGACCTGCCTACCATTCAACTTAGCCAGCAAGAGCGACTACTAAACCGTATTACGATCAGTGATAGATAAATAAATAACAACCTTAAAGCGGATTTGGTTTACCATCATTCAGTGCACAGTGGTGATTAAAGCGATTTGTAGGTGTTTTTTTTCGGTTAAATGATTAATAAAATTTAGTGTGTATTTTATATTATTTTAATTATTTTTATTTTTTAATTATTATTGGAATAAATATGTAATGTATTTTATATAAATATACAAAATAATATTTTATAAATGTAAAAAATCAATAATTAATAATCATCGCATAACTATTGCATTACTCATCACACTCATTATAACATTACACATCTGAGTATAACTTTACACACCTTTAATACAACATTATATTTCTCAGTGTAAATTTTTTAATAATTTTAAAAGTGTTTGTGAATGTAGTAGAAAGAAAAGATGACGATAAAAATATAAAAAATTATTATTTATTTAAAAAAAGAGTAAAAAAATAATGTTTTAGTGTAAATATAGGAATGTGGATAGAAAAACTAATATGAATGCTCTAACATTACACATTTCTAATGAGTGTAAACAAAATTGTTATTAAAATAAAATCTATATTTTATTTGAACGGCAAATGTGCGACCCTGATTCAGTGAATAGATGTTATCTTAATCGGACTCACTTATTCGTTTTCCAGCCATGACCACACCCCCAACCCCCGGGCTCAACTCTCCTTGCTCAACTCTGAATATTTTACTCAGAGTGAAAATTAAACCTATAACTTTTTAATATTTACATGTCGTGAATATTTTATCTCAACCAGTTAAAATAAAAATATTAGTAAAATAAAATCCAAATGATATCAAATTTTTTCATGCTCAAACTACCATCACATATGCCATAATTTCCAAACAACTAAAAGAAAAAAGAAAGCAGCTACTCATACTTTCACACATTTTCCAAAACCACATTAAAAGTTAAAAATCACACACAAGTAAAATTCACATCATCCATGTATAAATACACATACACTTGTCAGTCCCCATGCAAAAACCACCTATATATATATAAACAAATCATCTTCAACATACCACCACTACAACTTCACTTGATCATCATCTCTCACTGTTACTACAATCCACCATCACTAAACAACAATGAACATCTTCTTCAACCCTAATAATAATAATAATCATCATCATCTCCCTCATCACAACCATCAACCTCCACCATGCAGCTCCGATCAATTCCTCTCAAACCCACCACCGGAATCCCCATTCCCACCCACCCACCACCGCCGCTCGCCGGAGCTCGAAGGCATCGCCGCCGTCGTCGGACAACACGTCCTCTTCGGCACACCCACAACCACCGTAACAGCCACCGTGACAGCCACCGGAGAAGAGAAAAGTTTGAAAGAATCAAGATCGAACTCACCGGCGGAGAAGAGTTACAGAGGCGTGAGGAAGCGGCCGTGGGGGCGGTGGTCGGCGGAGATTCGCGACCGCATAGGGAGGTGCCGGCACTGGTTGGGGACATTCGACACGGCGGAGGAGGCGGCGCGTGCGTACGACGCCGCCGCGAGGCGGCTGAGAGGCGCCAAAGCAAGAACCAACTTCGAGATTCCGTCGGTGTTTCCACCGCCGGCGACGGTGGAATCCGTACACAAATGTACCTCCTCCGGCGGCGTCAACGGTGGCGTTAACGGTGGTGCAACAAGCAAATGTCATGTTGTAACATCTGTTGATCAACTTTTTAGCAGCAATTCATCTGTCATGAACATGAACATGAAGATGAAGAAGATGAATCAAGAAAATGGTAAAGTAAATCTTGATTTGAATCTTGGTGTGGGATTGAAGAAAAGGGCTAGAAGTGGTAGTATGTAGGGATGCATGATGATGACGATGATGGCTGTTAATGGTGGTTTTGTGGCGATTAAAAGGGTTTGTTATATTAACGAGGTTTGTTATTGATACATCATAATTATTTTATTTTTAACTCTATCTCTCTCATATTTATAGATATATGGAAAGATAGAACATTAAAGTGTCTTAATAATAAAATTTATTAAAAACGAGTGTCTATGTAACTTAAACCTTTTTAATATATATATTTTTTTTCTCTATACATATATAAATATATATAGAAATAGATAAATAGTAAAGGGTGTATAATAACACAAATAGATGTTTATATAACTAATGCTGTGATTAATCTGATGGAATATTGATGGAGAAAATGTAGAGAAAGTACTATTGAACTGCAGTTTCTGAGCCCTAAAAGATCTTTAAAGTACAGTGCTCTGTACAGTACTGTAATCTACCTTTGTCCTTTGCTATTTATTCTTGATCGCTTACATTTCTTGACATCATTCTAAAAGCCAAAAGGTGATGCACGTTAATTATTAATATGATATATTTTGTTGGAAGATCATAATCAAGACCATCCTAATGTTAATTAGTGGTAAATATATAAAAATCAAATAGAAAAATCAAACTGATTGTAATTAACATGCACTTTAGGGTTGGTTATGTTAGATTTGTTAGTATGTAACCGTTATCGTACGGGTATATATACCCATCAGATTTGTCATTTGTAGTGTGGAATTTCAGTGAATTGTGTTTTCGGTTTTGACTTTGTGTTACATAAAGTCCCTGCACATTTTTGCACATACTCACTGTGATATGTTCATCCATAATTGATCCTTGATCGAGGGGCCTCAACATATTTTATGGAGTTGGATGGTCAACCATGGGTTGAGAGGTGTCTGGTCAACTCGGGCTTAGCGTATGATATTATCTTGTTTAACGTATGATATTATCCAATATTTCTTTAAGAGTATGCTTATGTTTAACGTATGATATTATCCCATATTTCTCCAAGGGTTTGTTTACATTTAACGTATGGTATTATCCAATATTTCTATAAATGTTTGTTCACGTGACTCATAAACATCATATGCTTGAGGCTCGTTCATAGACATTGATAAATAGTTTTTACAAGTCTATTAACATTGTTCGAAACATTATGTTGCTTGAGGCTCGTCCACAGACACTAATTTATAGTTTTAACAAGTTTATTAACACTAGATAGATCAAGTACTCTAAGACTAAACAAGATTTTTTTTATACTTTTATGACTGACTTTTGATGTATATATTCAACAAGCTATAGAGTATATTGAGTGAAGGGGTGCATGACATATTATGAACATGAAAGGGAATGATAAAGTGTGTGGTTTGTTCAGATTTCAAGGCACAAAGAAATAAACTTCTTAACAAAGTTTTAATTACCAACATGATATAAATCATATGTAATGCTGGAAATTGGAATCTAACTCAAAAAAAAAACCCGAATGGGTATGTGGTTTTTTCATTTCGATCTATCAATATCGTTTAGTGCTCACTCGCTGGTGGGTTGTGATTTAGCTTAGCTTGGCCGACTCGCATTATCATATTTCTGATCCTTATTTGGATTTTAGTGGGTTGGTCTGGTATGAGATATTATGGGAAAGGGTATAACAATTTACGGGTGTGCAAAGTCGGTTGGATCGGTTTTTATAGTTCACCGAAACTGATTGTTCGGTTATTTGGAATTCAAACAACCGAAACTGAGTTTCAGTTCAAATAATGGTTTGGTTTTTGTTCGGTTTCGGTTATTTTCGGTTGTGGAGTTAGGTTTTGGCCCAATCTTAACTGTAACTGGTTGGTTATTTCAATTTTCGGTTATTTCGGTTCGGTTTTGGTTTTTTTTCAGTTATTGGCTCTATATATTCACCCTATATTACATCTCTAATTTCGGAATTTCTAATGATCACTATACTGTGCATGCTAGATCTTGTACTATTCTATGTTCTTCTCGAAAGCATGTCAATCCCTATGTTATGCGAAACTGAGCATCTTATATTCGTTGGGATAAAGTTTTCTCTTTACTGGGCCTTGTGCAATAAACACCCTACAGACGGTCATCCATCATCGTAAAGTAGTGGGCTTGTAACTTTCGAGAAGAGAGGTAGTCTTGCACCTAATCATAGTATTCTAGTCGAATCCGTCCAATCCAACTAAGAAGAACCAGGCAAACATATCTTTTTCATTTGAAGTGGGTACTCTGAGTTTTTATTCAGCGGGAGTGGTTATAGAAAGAATTTGTTGAATCCATCGTTTGCACTCATAATAAATTAAAATTCACGGACGCTGGCATTGAAGGAGAGAGTGCGGATGTGGAAGAGAGAATGCGATGAGAGTGAAGGCAACGTACGGTTCATGACCAGTCACGAATCATCCATGGGAGCTGAGGAGGGTTATTTGAGAGATGATCAGAGAGAAACTAATAGAAATAAACTAAGCAATGCCTAAAACCCATGATGGAGGAATTATAACTATCTTGACTCAACAACTATTTCAGCCTTGAGTCCAACAGCTCTAACATAAAATAACAACACAAAGTAAATTACATTTCAAGATCCTCCCTGAACTATGGAATATAACTTATAACTATTCATAATAAAGATAATGCGTTACCTGCTGATGAAACCATAGGAAATGTGACAGAATAACAAAGATTAGGAAAATTAATATGTTACTAAATACGAATACTTCATATGCAATCCCATGTTTAAGTCAGTATATGTATAGTCCGTTATAGTCACATTTGCAACGTGCATTTCTTGTGTTAAGGTATTTGAAACAATCTCTCGATCGAGGTCTATCAATTTCCAAGGGTAATCTTTCTGATCTTTGTATTTTTTTTTAAATTAGTTGAGGGCTTGAGGCATCAAAGTTTTCTTCTCAGTAACTTGTCGCCCTAAAAAGCAGCTGAAGAACATTGGTTTAGAGAGGAAAGGCATATCTTTATATGTAAAGTTGCGGGTTTAAATGGGAACCATTAGATATTTGTTAACAATTAAATCCATTTATGTTTATGTTTGTATGCATTGATAAATACAGTATTTTAAAAATGTAGTATATATATTCACCGGTGAATATCACATACATCGAAAACAATTCAAATAGAAAAATAATAGCTTAAGAAAACTATTGAAAACCAAATCCTAATTAGATGAAATTAAATACAGAATTTCATATCATTAATTTATCAATTAATTAAACTAAGCAGTTTTGTATGGGCATCACAATAGACCAACAGCACAAAGCATCTATTCTTTTTAACTAATAACAGATCACAATTGTTGATTTTCAATACAGAATTTGATTTCATCAATTGATAAATAAATAAATGTAAATAAAACACAGGTTTGCATACCTTGATTTACAAGCTAGACGGAGAAAGATTCTGCTTCGATTCAAATTTTAAGTTTTCATATCTAACCTGTTTGATTAATAGGTTGTTTTCACATCAACCTGTTTAACCCTTTAATTAAACGAGTCACATTCGGATTGACCTGTGGGGCAACCCATTTACAACCCGTTGAACTCCTTTATTACAACCTGCCAACCGTTTTAACTCATTTACATAAATAGGTTAAATTAGGTTTCGACTTGCACAATTTTAGTGGGTCCAACTTATGATTAAAATAAACATATGGGCCGTATTCAAGTTAAACAATTAAAAACCATCAACCCAACCACAATGACATGAACAGATGAACAATATGACCACCACAACCAGTCAACAAGAGTTAACACCAACGGTTGCTAACTCAACCTACTTTACCAATCAACAAACCTCATCCCAAAATCATCCCTTGGTCTGAACTGGTTTCTGCAGAGCCTCATTTGTGCATATCTTATTAAACAAAACTAGGGCATAATTCATTTAAAACCATGTGAATGAATCAACAGTAAGATCTTAAATGATTAATTTAGTCATGTAAATGTCAAAACTAACAAGCAAAATTTAAATGCAATGCATTCAAGAAACAGAAAAACATAACCTAAAACAAACTTGATAAGCGGATGTTGTTTAGGCAGCACCAGCATTCTTTCCTTTCTTCTTTTGAAGTTTCTTCAAGTAGAACTCAAGTTCTTTGCCCTCCAATATGTACCGCCGCAATACAAACAAACATTTATTAAAACAATGTACACCAAAGATTCTGCATTTATAAAATAGAAAATCATCAAGATATGTAAAAAAATCCCAAATTTGACAATATGGTATGACTGATTTTATATACCATCAAAAGAAATAGATTCATTGTCAAATAAAGAGAAAATTGACAATAAATGCAAGTCAAAATACCAAGAATGACAATGTGAGTAATTTACTCTTCCTTAAAGTAGTGAAACTAAGTGTTTGACAATTTTATGACTGATAAATTATTTTTGACAAATATAATTTTTGATAGACCAAACTATATCAATTTTGACAACTTTTCCCAAAAATAAACTTTTTCATAAGTGAACTATATTTTATCCCTAAATTAGTCAAAATGCCCTATATTGTCCATGCATTTTCAAAAATTAAACTCACTTGTGAAATTTACAGAGGATTTAGCTATCATTCCAAAATTTCTCAAAATTAAATTTTCACTCCTTTTGATATAAATATATTACCCATACCACTATTGTGATCTTAAATTATCCTTCTTGACAAATTGGAAACTCCATAGACAAATGTAAACGAAAAATTAATAAAAACCAGATAGATTTTAATACCCGTCAGCTCTGCCACACTGGCCAGGGCGTGATGAGATGGCAGCTAAAAGGCGACCACTTGAAAATTGCTCTTCAACATGTAGGTCAAGTTTTCGTTCCTCTTGACGTTTTTCAAGTTTCCTCGCAACATGGTTACTCTTCTTGGTCTCCTCAGTAGCACCTTCAGCTTCCTAGGATAATCACAAATTCAAGAATATATTATTTTATTGTCAATATCACAAGATCACTTCTAAAGATCACATACCTCTGCCTCTTTTTTGGAAGCTGTTTTCTTCTTGCGGCCTATATCAACACCATAGTGTTGAAGATACCATTGCTTAAAGGGTGCAGCATCAACTTGCACAATTGCACTCTTGACTAAAGTTTGGGTCCTGACCAACTCATTGTTTGATGCATTGTAAACCACATCCAAAATACGGGTCTTTCGGGTGACAGCCTCACTGCCCCAGGAGTAGTTACCAGTATCCAACCTCAAGGCCCGCCATTTCACATTACCACCTCTAACCCTCACTCTTCTTACAGTCTTGTTGCTGGAAATCTTAGTGTTGGCCTTCCAAGCCCATACCTTAATTAGAACAAGAAAACTGACACTATCATGATGTTGTTCATATAAATATGACATAACTACATTCTCGTATTCAAGATCAAATAACTAAGCTAGACGGTCATTAGATTTGAATGCCACCCTGTAAATACTGATTAATCATAGTTAATTTGCCTCTGGTACCCTAAAGAAAGTAACACAATCATCATGTTGTTTATACAATTATGACATAACTACATTCTTGTATTCAAGATCAAATAACTAAATTAGATGGTTGTTAGATTTGAATGCCACCCTGTAAATACTGATTAATCACATTGATATACCACTGCTTCTGTAAAAAAATGAGTGAATTATTTCCTTCTATATAAACTAAAATTTTGTCTTGAAAACTATGAGGCCCTCCAAGAAGTTATGGTCGGTGAAGATAAATGCTTGAGGCGAGATGTAAGCAAGTTGTTGCTCTATGTACAACCAAACAAACTTTCAGTACGACCAAAAGTTGCATCTCTTTCATATACCTTTTTATCAAGTAAGAAATTCATACTCTGTTTGTCACTTTACAAATCAGCGTCCTAATGACCCTAATTTCGACCGAAATGTGCATGAAACTCCACATCAAGGCCCTAAGGTTCATGCCTTATACAAAAACAACTTACACAAGTGCTAACAGCTAGGTATTTGGAGAAAGTTTATTGAAAGAATTTGTTGGTTCACAGTCCAAAGTGAAGCTATAAGCTGATATTCAACTAATAATCTAAAAGGGTGGATCAAGTGCTTAACTTAGCTCTTACTTACACGGGGTCCGAGCAGGCGAGCAGGGCCACATTGCTCCTACACTTTTGTGTCAGAAGCTGTTTCCTGCGATTTGAACCTATGATCTCATCGTCACAATGCAACAACCTTACCAGTTCCGCCAAGGCCCGCCAGAAAACCATAACTTCTTATACCGTTAAAACCATTCATAAGATGAACAGCAAGACAATCAAACAGATGCACATTAAAAACAATTAAACAAACAAATTGAACTGAATACTGGAACCATGAAGCAAATTCAACAATCAGAAACTGTAAACAGATGTATATATAACAATTAAGACAATAGAATGAGTAAGAATCAAAGTTCAGACGAAAATTACTTTCGCTTCTTTCTCCAGGCCTTCTTCTTGCCACCAGTGGCACGTCGTTTGTGCATAGAATCACGAGATATACCTGCAACAAAAGTGCATAAGCATCAAAGTTTTCAACAATTGGCATCATAAGGATGACGATAACTGATCAATGAATCTAATTAAACCGATTAATGTTATTGGTAGTCAGAAAATGTACCCATGGTTGCAGATTATAGAGGATGATCCTCTTGGGTTTATAGTGCATCTATGAGCTCGAGCTACTTCAATGGCGGAAGAGTATAAGGGTTCGGTGGAATATAGAGTTAAAAGATGAACAGAGTTGGTTATTCACATTTAAGCCCATTATTTTTGTTGAGTTTACATTCATGGCACAAATAATTTATAACTATTAGGATTTAGGGCGGTTCAATAGGACAAGCATGGATGATCAGAAACACACATGTTTAGTATCTTTCGGAGTAAATGAACACCTTGAATGTTTGGATTGTGACATACTCGATGCCATTTCATGCACGATTGTTAAGTACATGATGTGTACTTTGAATTTATTGACTTTGCTTTTGGCTTTATAGTGAAAGAGACATTGAAAAGTCATGATTTGGCCTTAGTGATCGAGTAGGAGACCTCAAAGATTGGTAAATTACTCTCTTTGGCAACCTAGGTTGTACGAACACTCCTCTTTGACATGGTGTATCACCATCCATGACATTTATTAACTATAAGACATACGAGAATAGCGATCTCTTATATAAGCAAAACTCATAAGACATGAACCTTGCATTGGAATTCACCATTCCTATGCAACCAACACTTTCAATACAACTTGGTATAAACTTGAACTCACCACACATGTTACCGCTTGTTACATGCTTCTATCAATGAGTGTTTTTTTCAACCTCTTTATCTGGATGAGGACCAGTCTTCTTTCCCGCATATGATCAAGGTTCATTGACTTGTCAGGAGACTCATACTAAATATGGATCAACGTGATGCCAAAATAAATATACATTCGTGTCACACGCTACACCTTGATTATAAGGGCACTCCAATAGGGAGTAAGCAAGAGTAACAAGAAACCCACACATTCATCACCTTTTTAGTCGGACAGATATCTAGAACATTTGGCTCCTACATATATTTAGTATGTGTATGGATGTTTATGTACACCGAAACAATGTCAAATTCCATGCAACATCATATGATTATACCCTTGAAATTTAATATGAACATATTAATCGAAGATTGTTTCTTATAGTTTGACGTTTTAAACTGTCGCCAGTAATTGAATCTGATGAAAAAAAATATATTGTGATATGTACTCGTATTCATTATGTATAAATAGTTTTCGAAAATAAGAAATTAATGCACTCATGAAAATAGTTTGATGGTGAATGTAAGGAGTGCGCTTCATAAAAACAAATATCTACGAAGAGAACACAACCACAAAGTTAGGTTATTTATGAATGAAAACCCTTTGATCCGCATCATACAACCAACAAAACAAAGCACATCAAAAAAAAAAAAATTTAATCATAGAAAATCCTTTAACCATGATAATCACAACATACTTAAAAGCTCTACCTTCATAAAAACATGTTTATAATATGACTCATTATCCAACATGCCTATTTTGTCAATTCTAGTGTCTACATACTACTCATCACTTGTTTAAGTTTAGCCTTAAGTTAGAAAACTTATAATATCTGTAACTTTAGCCTAATTTTTGCTTTGAGGTCAAGACATGACACAATCATTATCGTGATCGTGTTGGTTTTAATTCTTGATTAACTGTTACATTTCTCGACAATATAATCAAAGCGACATTGAGACAAATCAATCATATGTTTGATTATCTGCTATATAAACATTATAATTTGTCATACAGTATTTGCAATATATAAATTATATATTATTAAGCTCGTATGCACGTTAAAAACCATGCTCTTAGAAGTTCAACCAAAATGTAAGACCGTAAATAAATTATTGAATTATAAAAATAGTTTGTTTTAAAAAAACATATAACTAAGATGATGTTTTACTTTACACTGATTGTTCATGTGCCTTTGAAACATATATTGTGTCAAAGAAACAAGTGCCTTTGAAACATATATTGTGAATGTCAAAGAAACAAGGACTGATTATAAGAGTTTCTGAAAGATTAGGAACTGAAAAGCAAAAATGAAAACAATAAAATGCGGTGAACGTGGATCGAACACGTGACCTTCAGATCTTCAGTCTGACGCTCTCCCAACTGAGCTATCCCCGCAGATGTTATTACTCTGTTACAAAAAATTAATAACTATTATAAGGGCTATTGTGGTAGTTTTGAAAGTCAGGGGTGCAATTTGAAAAGTTAAAACAAAGAGAAATATACAAAACGACGCCACTTTGTTATATCATAACCTTATGTTTGAACCATATAGTTCTCAACGGCGTACGCTTTTATGTATTTGATAAAACTACTTTCGTTACATTGTATCCGCTGAATCAACGGCGGAGCTTGAACATTCTCGTAAGGAGGTGGGGGCGAAATTAATTTTTATTAAGGGGGGCGAACTCAATATTTTTATACAAATTTACACTACTGGTCCAAAAATTTACATTACCGGACTAAAATTTAACACCACCGACGAAAAAAAGAGGGGGGACGGCGGCCCCCCCGACCCCTACTATCCTCCGCCAGTGCACTTAATCCTATATATATGGTGTTTTTTAAACGAATATGGATCCTATCTACTTGACATTGACCCGAAAAGTGAAGAACAAACGAAGTTTATTCATATTATTGTCAGGACCGATTGTTATACTTCTCATATCAAAAAAGGGACCCATAGTCACATTTAAGAATGTCAAATGATATAATGTGAAACTAGAGGTCCATTGACCCTCTTGCTGGCAAACTTTTTATTAACATATCGGATACTTACTGGCGAATTTTAAAGCAACGGTAAGATTGTTATCGTATGGCTTGAAGGTCATATGTTTGAATTGTGAAAACAAAGTCTTGTAAAAGTGCAGGTAAGGGATTCATATATCAGAATTAGATTCATCTTGTTAAAGATCTATGATATTTGTTTATTGTCTAGACATTCTCTTTTTTAATTAATTTATTCATCATATTTTATAACTATTTGGTATTCTGAGCTTCTATTTCTACCGTTAAAGGAGATTCGAGAAAAGATGATGTCTTCAAATATGTTCTTAATCATATTTGCTCTAATGGTGTCGTGTTAAAATTGTCATGTAAGGTCATGTCTTGTCGGAATGTCATGTCCTTTAAGAGATTGATTATATGGTTGAATTTTAAAATGTCATTTTAAATAGAAAAAAGTTTCGCTTGTTTTTATTCGATATCTAATATTTTGTCGGTAAAAAATTAATTTACCTTTACTTGTATTTTTTTAAGTTCTTTTTTCTTATAGAAAATGCAGTTATTAACAAGAATATTATGTAATTTTCGATGCTTAATATTAGGGAATTAAGAGATTGAATCAAACGTATTACAATTTACAATATAGTTATCAAAATGGTTTATACTTGTCAAATGGTCGATTAAAATGCATTCAAAGTGATTATAATCTTGTAAATTTTTTAATTCTACAAAATGAGAAATTGTTTATTGTTGTAACGAATATTACTCAAAAAGGCAAAAAGTATTTTGAGAATATTACAAACACAAGGGATTAAGATGTTGATAATTATGTCCATTCAACTTGTTTTCTTTACTTATAAGATAACTTTTCTAATTACACGGTTCATCCGTTACAGCTAAAACATAACAAAAATCAACATATACATGAGTAATCTAATTTTCTTTATAAACTGATTTCTAGACTTTATTTGTTAGTGCATAACAACTTAAAGGAACATTTTTAATGATAGTTTAACTCATTTGACCTGTTTTTATGTTTAGAAGGCGTTTCAAATTTATGTGTTCGACCCGTTAGAGATAACACTGACACCAATTGAATAAGTTGAAATTGCGAACTCTTATCCAAATCCAACAATACCAGCTAAAGAAATGCAAAAAAACATATTTATCATTTATATCATCAAATGGACATATTATACATTATACAATATATAATAACAAGGATGATAATCTTATAATCTAAACCTTACAAAGTTTCTCAGTTTGCATTCTAGTTCATTTCCAACCACAGATGAATCTAAAGATATTGTCTAAAGACATGTACAATAGCATATTTATCATTTATTATCATTAATTTGACATATCATACAATATATAATAACAAGGATGTTAATCTTATAATCTAAACCTTACACAGTTTCTCAACTTGCATTCTACTTCATCTCCAAGCACACGAAGCAACCAAATCGCGATTCATCCAGCCAAGAAACAGCGCCCCATCGCGCTCTTCAAGCCTATACTTATGAGAATAATTCTCAAGCAAAGCTTTAATGGTGGAATTCACAGATGAACTCAAAGGGTATGGTTTATATCCAGCCATAGTAAATCTTGACCTCCATTTGCCTAAAAGTTCATGTCTTTCAACTCTTTCAGCCCCTTCACATGCTATAATATTCACTATATCGCGTGCAAGACAATGCTGTTCCACACTGATGCGTTGTTCATGATTCCTAGGTAGAGTTACATCGATTGATTCGAATATAGCTGTGTAGTAGCTCAGTGTTTCTTGGAATCGGTTGAAAAAAGGGGCGGTATTGACATTTGATTCTTGTTCAACGAGTGTAACGACTTTGGGAGATAAACTTTTTACCATTCTTAAAAGTCTGTCTCTGTGATTCTGAGGGTTTACACTTTCATCTGGCATGTGATGTAGCATAAATGCAAAGTTAACCACTAATGGTTCACCGGGTCTAACTGCTAGATGTTTGATTTCAATTTCAGAACCAGGAACCGTTACACCATGAAACTCAAACGGGACATTACATGACTTTGCTAAACTTGCGAGCCGTTGACCAACAATGTTGACTTCTCCACCTCTAGCGTATGCATTAGTGGAATCATCAACGCCTGTGATACGAAGGCCAGGGGGCCCACCAGGGCGGGAGGCAAGAGCTTGGATTAGGGTCACCCATTGACCACCCTGCGCGATCTGAAAATCGATTATGTGAATCTTGTTTTCGTTCTTCATGGCTTCTGCAATTGCTCCATTGGCAGATAAATACCCAAATTTGAAATAAGGGCATACTTCATAGAGCACACGCATGTAAGAAAAGAGTTCATCACCTGTTGGTTCTTTGCATTTCAAAGATTTGTAAATAGAACTACCCGAAGAAGATAACCTTGCTACGAGCCCTTCCAACATGTAAGCACCTAACCTATGAACAGGCTCGCCAGATACTGAAACCATCGGGCGTAACTCTGACATCAGCCAGTTGGCAGTAATTGTATCATTGTCAGCTACTGATTTTGCACAAGCAATCAGTAACTCTTTGATGTCTTTCCTATATATAATATCTGCTATTGTTCTACCTTCTGTAGTGAGTGAAGTTGTTTGATTAGTGACACCCCACGACGTTAAACCATTAAACGACCCCATCAAGTCATGTTCGGTTCCCATCATAGCAGTTTCTAGTTCTCTAAGTTTGTATTCTATATCATCACCATTATAATCCGAAAAACCAGCTCTACTTACATGTGAGGTGTAAGTATAGTCAGGTGAATGATACGCGTCGGGTATGTAGGCTTGAGAATCTTGTGAAACCGTGCTGCCATTTGAGGAAAAGCTCGTTGTAGAAGACGAGTAGTTAACAAACTCAGATGTCTGAGCAGAAAAACGATTTCCTTGGTTTATATCAGCTGAGTATAGATTCTGATTCATCTGAATTTAACTGTTTGACAGCAATCTTAATCAAGATCCACTATATAAAGTAACCTGATAACAGATGAACATCTGTACATGTAAGGTTAAACTCATCCATTGATGATACTCATGTTACAGTATCAAAAAGACCCAAAATTTGCAAGGTATTTCAACAATTATATAAACCCTAAATCCCAAAAAAAATTCTAATAATCCATCCAGGATCATGTAAACACAATATTATGAAAAACTGAGTTTAAATTACTGCTTATTGTTCCTCAAATCAGATTCCGACATTAAATTATCACCTAAAAGCATGATCATAACGCAAAGCAAAACCCTAATTACCAAAATTCGCGTTCCAGAAGCACGAATATCCCAAATTAGTGATAAATTAAGCAACTAAACACGAACAAACACCATAATTCAGCTAATTAACACAATGTAAACACCTTCTTCATCCCTACAACAGTTGCAGAATCAACTAACCCTTTTCAAAGCAAAACCCTAAATACTTAATTCGCGTTCCATAAGCAAGAATACCCCAAATTAACGATGAATTAAGCAACTAAACATGAACAAACACCATAATTCTGCTAATTAACAGAACTTAAACACCTTCCTCGTCCCTACCAACAGTTACTGAATCAACTAACCCTTTTCAAAACTGAAATCAGATATGAAATCAAGATTATGAACTGGTTTGACATACCTTTTATCTGACGAAAAAGATGATGAATTTTTTCTTCAATTTCGTTTTCAGTTCAATGGGTTTGAAGATTTGAATGTGTGTATATACATCATATATGTGTGTGTGGGGGGGGGGGTCAGTGAGAGTGAAGATGAGTCGAAGGTTGAACCGCATTTCCGCGGTTTGTTTGAAGAAAACAGAAGGATAGTGACATTGGTCAAAACCAACCTTCTATAACACTCTTTTTATTTATTTATTTTTTATTTTTATATATATTTTTTTATTTTGTCAAAAACACTGTTAATTGCAAGAATCATGCCATTATAGTTTGGTCTACTTATAATTTACCCCCTTATGTTTATGTTGTTGTAAGGCGCCACCCTAAGGACTGTGGAGGGGCAGTGTGGCCGACGGCCCAAGGCCTGATCTCCCCGAGAACCTGAAACTTTTTTTAAATAAATTATATATTTAAATGAACTTGGACACTACAACAAAATGTGAGACAAATTAAATTGTGTAGAAAAAAATTTTAAAAAAATAAGAAAAATGAACTAAAAAGAAGAGAAATGAGAGAAGAAACCCACCCCCACCCCCCTCACAAATAAAAAGTGTGGTCACCGCCTCCGGTCAGCCAACCACCACATACCACCTCATGTTTTAAAGTGACTAGGTTTTATCTCCTGTGCGTTGCGCCGGAAACCCCAACACAATTTCGAATATGAAAATGCGGATACCAAAATGCATTGCAACGGTTGTCAATCAATGTAAAACCCTACGACATCAAGAAAGATAAAATAACACGTCAAAACGGCTATTATTTCACTGTAAAACCTTAATGCATACCCCTATCGTAAAAATGAGATGATCATGTGCGTGAGAAAAACAAAACAAAACCCTAAAATGAAAAGAAAAAAAAAAGTTAAATAAATATAAACGATTTTGATAAAACAAAAATTAGTCTAAACCTAATTCGTGTATTCTTCTTAATTCTCATTGATCTTTAATGACGAAGATAAAAACACTAAGTTGTTATGCCCAAAATAAAAATAAATAAATAGAAACACCTAGATGTACTGTATTATTTCCTTTTAAATATATTAGTAGAGTAACAGATTGTATATCGAGCATGTATCAAATCATTTTTCTCAATTAAAATGAATCAATATTTGTTTCACGATCTAATAATTAAAAAAATGTTGATAACATTATTCACTATTATTTTCTAAAACTCCCTTGCTCAACATAATTCCCTATTACCCAATAATTCACCTTGATTATAGAGCCATGATATAATTCCCATAGGTTTCTTTTGAACACCACCACCGAATCACATCTTAACCACTTAATCCCATCGCCCATCTCCCACCGTGGATTACAAAATGGATGGTATAGATATATAAAAACACTATTCATCCCAATGGTTTTTAAAATTAACTAGTTGTTTTTCCCCCGCGCTTATCGGCGGGGTTGAATCGACACTTAGATAACTCGAAAAAAGGCTCGGAAATGCTAGTTTGTTGTGGCTGCAAACTAACAATTTACCACGTCAAAACAACAATGTCAAAGGTCATTCGTTTATCGTCATCGCCCATCACCCAAGTTTATACAAGAAGTCAATTTCAACGGTTATGAAACAACCAGAATCGGGCTCAGAACCGCATTTTGGTTGTGGCTGCGTCCCGTAAACGGCCGCCAAGCCATTGCAACCAACACGGGTATTGCATTCCAATCATAGCCACGACTACAAAAAACATTGAAACAACATACCCAAACATAGTTAGTCTCGGATGAGCAACAACTCGTCGTCATCGACATCACAATATACCTAACCAGAATTAATATCAGATGAGACAAAACTCATCATCATTGACTCTGCTCAAACCGACCAGATCACCATCAGTAACGTCACCGCCCCACCATTAACCTCACGGAGGTAGTGAGCCACCGCCGGTGACAATGGTAAGGTGTAGAGATGCCCAGATAAAACAAAATCGACAAGCCAGGATATGCACCTGTCGAAGAACAACAACCGAGCAGTGGCATTGTGGCCTGCAGACCACCAGATCAGGAAACCCTAGTGGGGGACTGCCGCCGCTGTTGGCAGGAACACCATCGCACACCCTTCGAAAACCTAGGGGATTCCAGACATAAATAACAACCCCACAAGCATCATGCTATCGTTTACATCATCGACACCAGGGGAAAACCAGCCTAAGTCGGTCGCCGGTGATGGTCAGCAAGGCGACACCGCCGACCGTAACCAGATCCCTACCTTTGTCACCTAGAAAGTCCTTGCATGTTCAGATCGAGTGGCGATGGGAATCAAGAAACCACCAACGCAGCTGACAGACCATGCAAGCCGGCGCTGTGAAGGCGGCAACCGGGACTGCCGTCGGGCGATAGACAACCCATCGTGGCGCTAGTAGTTGGGAACGTCGGAGAGCCTACCGCCTCCACCCGTCGGTAACCCCCAACTCCCTTTCAGTCGGAGACCACAAACCCCACGAAATACCCCCAAACCGATAGTGTTTTGCCCTAGACGAGAAATATAGACCGGCCACCAAAACCCGCCGTTTCGCGGGCGGCAACAAGAATAGCTGCCTCCCCCTTCAGAGAAAACCCTCTTTCTCTATCTAAACAAGAGACATCACCTTATATATATTTACACTCACAGGGAGAGAATTACAAAAACAAAAACTTTAGTTGCCAAATGCAAAACCCCCAAAACCCATTATTTCTCAAACTTGTTGTTTCATATATAGGTAAATAATTAATAATATTTATTGATATCAATTTACAAGATATTAAACTAAGATTATAATAACTAATATAAATATACGATTCCATCCTTCACCGATAAAAACTCTTAGATCCGTCACTAAAAACATCCATTGCTTTTGTCCTCTTTATCTCATTAGCATGGTGTGGAATCAAATAGATTTGCATAAAAACATATCTTGTAATGAAGTAAAAACCAAAAGGGCTGACATGGAAATATACAAGACACTAGGGGTTTTAGTGTATATAGCTCATGCTGATATTTATCTTCGTCAGCGTGATGCTATGATGCAATCAAGTCAACTAAAAGACCTTGTGTTGTCGCTTATTGAGCCCACAGGCAACAGTGCCGTCAACATAATTAAACTTGTAATTTAACTGCTTGTAACGTATGACTTACGAACCATCATAAATTGTTAATTATTCACTTTTTGGTATTTTAAGTTTAATAAGACGAAAAAACACTTGAAGTAAAAGAATTTGCTGTTTGTGTTTTTTAAGCAGTATATTTGTTTGTTGTAATTTAATAAATAAATAAACATAAAGCAAATTACTTTATTATTAATTGTTAAGGGAAATGAATAATGATTTTCATGTGATATTGCCTTTTATACAACACTCTAAAGCATGTGGTTGTGTGAGCTCTCCTAACACATAATACACTTGATGTATTTTAAGAGTCGACCACAATGTTTCTAAGTGTCCACTAAGGATGAAGGTGATTGGTTCTATTTGTTTAAGTAAAATTCACCTATGAATGATTTTCATGGATATACATATGAATGTTGAATTAATGTGATAACCACTAACATTAGTTATAAATGGTCAAACTTGATTATCATTGATCCACATGTATTATGAATTGTTCACCAAGTATGATGGCTTATGGGTAGATGCGAGTACACATTCGAATGATATAAAGCCCACTTACCAATGTTTTAGCCACCAACATTTCACATTCGGATAATCTAATTTCACATGACAAATGGTATTATCAGCAGTCTAACGACAAATCTTGGCCATAATTTGACTGAAAATAGACTAACCAATTGTTAAATTTAATTATTTACAGCCTTACCGAAATTACCTTTTAATCCATGATTATTCAATGAGCGAGATTAAGCGCGTATAATATTAAGCGGCTTGAATTGATAACAATAGAGTCACGTTGATTTGATTTGATTTGATTTGTGATGGCCAACCCAGAGGAGGAATCTTAGCTCATATTCAACTCACGCTACACTATGATTTGATTCCTTAGCTCATATTCAACTCGAACTACACTGTGATTTGCCTAAGATATGCTGTCAAACTCCATACTAGTGATCGTCTCCTCAGAAACGGGAGACATCATTCGGCAACTTTAAGATGGAAAGATAACCTTTTGCAAACGTTATGTCTTTATTGTTTTGGGTGTTCATATGCAGGAGTGCAGGACTAGAAGCTTTTAGGAGCTGACTAATAAGAAACTTGTACACATTAAACCATCATTTAATGCAAACAAGTTTTTTTGTTAAGGTTTTCGTCACACAAACCTAACTTCCAAGTTCCAACCAAGTAAAGATTACGGAATGCACAACCATCATTAAGCCGTTAGAACAAATGTCATTAAGACTACCAAAAAAGGGCCTTTGTCAAAATTTCTGTTTCAAGAAAGGATTTATACCCAGAAGAGCACCTAAGACTTAGGATAACATTTTAAGGTTGTGAGTTTCAGAAAACCATAACCAGGTGATAGCAGTGTTGTGAAAACCAAAACATACTGACCAATGTTTAATCTTAGGAATCACTCGTGTTGTCGATTCAATTACGAACTAACAAAGTAGAATAAACCGACTGCTGATGCTAGCCGGTTCTAAACAATCCAGTGGAAACCCACCACCAACCCATCTGGTTTTTTAAACATTGATTTTTATGTTAATCTTTTATAAGAAGGTTTAATATTTCCCATTTTGTAAATCTGACATTTCCTAATACCTTTTGCTTTGTTAAACCCATATACTTCTAAATTCATTAACAAACAATAATCACCATAAAACTCTACCCAATGAAAAGCTCATGATTCATATGGACATACACACCGACAAAAAGCGTTGATACCATCTTATAAAAAGATACAGATTTATTGTTCTGGTGTATCCTTTGATTACACACACACACACTTATTATAGTGTAACTTGGTCAAAAATCATGGATTTATCAACATGAAAATGTATCATCTTAACCTGCAGCATATAAAATTTCCAGTTGTATGAAAATTCCAAGAACTACTTGAGAGAAAGTAGTCTCTATATCATGAAAGCCATCCAACCCATTAAAAATGGGAAATCTATTTTGGAAGGTATTCTATAAGCATTGATACAGTCTGACTTCAATCATCATTATTGGAAGGTATTCTATAAGCATTTTAGGTACAATCTGAGCATCATCAGATTCATGCACATGGATCAATTCAGGACAAAAGAATGACACATTATCCTTATTCATGAAGATCAAATAGCAAAGCGCAGCGTGCAGCTTAGTTCAACGACAGTATCTAATCAAGAACTACTGCACTACACATGGCGTGCAAAATGCAGATTTATCCATGGGGTTAAAACAGCAAGCAGATCTATTCATTACTACTGGTATTGTAAATTGCATCAAAACATTCAAGGGTAAGTCAAATATCAAAACAGTCTTCAGATTGATTCATAGATGTTACAAACTGTTTAATAATCTTGTCGGTTCTCATGATAACATCAATGCATCAAACCAAATACAAAAGAGCACATTCATCTGAAACATTCAAAAGAACATACATTATTTGCCAAAACATCATTTTTAGCAATCGAAACTGACAAGAACAACAAAAGCATCAAGATCATTCCAATTATTACCAACAGATTCATACAAGTATCTTGAATCGAATCACAAAACACGCAATTGATCCATACGAGTTTCTTTTCAACAAAACCCTAAATCGAAAAATTGGGGAAAACGCAAAATCACTTCTTGTAACGAGCAACCTCACCGTCATTAGGAAAGAACCCCATGAGTCTTCCAGCAGAGTTCTGATAAGCGTACATAAACCCACCCATAACTCCGATCAGACCTCCGGTGACCATCGACGGGCCCCTGATCCCAGGCTTAATTCCTGCAAAATAGAACAACAGATCTTATATTACGATGAAATTGAAGTGGGGTTGAGCAAGATTTGATGAAGATGATGGGGTTTTGTGACCGGAGAGGTATCCGACGGTGACGGAGATGCCGGTGATGGTGGTGAATCGGAGGTAATCGAGGGTGTTGAAGTTTCCGACGGTCTTTGTGAACGGTGGATTACGATCGATTACTGGGTACTCTGGTTTTGCAGATGCAGTGATGTCTGTGTTCATCTTTGTTCTTGTAGTGTTCGTGAAGCAACAATGGCTGCTCAGTGTATCGAATAATCGATGGTTCGAACTGTGTGTATGTTTTCACAGGGGTGAAGATGTTTTCTTTGTATGGGCTGATTGGGCCATTATTGTGATAACGAGGTTCGGAAAATGGCCTGCCATAGAGAACCAATAAGGCCCATAAGCCTAGAGGTGGGCATAAACCGGGTTCGGACCCGACCCGGACCCGGGTACGGGTAGTACCCGATGCGAGGTGTACCCGAGTTTGACCCGTTTAAATCCTTAGGGTTGGAACCGGTTTTAGATTTTGAGTTTTTTAGCGAACCCGACCTGGTTGAACCCAAGTTGAACCCGACCCGGTTGAACCCAAGTTGAACCCGGTATTGGACACACATACACAAGAAAAGAAAAGGAAAAAAACTAAACCCGGTATTGGATCCGGTTTCGGACCCGACCCTACTCTACCTGGGTATAACGAGTAGGTTTTCAATTAGGTGAACCTGACTGGGTTCATACCCGGTTTCGCCTCAACCCGGGAACAAAAAAACCTGGTTGGGTGAATACGATTTGTACCCGGTTTCAAGTAGGTACGGGCGTACTGCCCAAAACCCGTTTTTCCCACCTCTACATAAGCCTAAATTGTTATTTTTTTAAACAACAAACAAGGGTCTGTTTGATTCACTCAATTAAATGGAATTGAAATTAATTCCGATAAAAAATGTGTTTGGTTGATACATCAAAGGAATTAAAATTAAAAAGTTTTCCCACAATAAAAGGAATTCACATTTTTTTCATAGATGGAATTCAAACATTTCATTAGTATGTTTGAAGTTTACTAGAAAACTCTTTATTTCTTTCTTTTTTTTCTCACAATATCGATATAGATACATCAAAAGATAATATTTGTGAGGATTAAGGGTGTAAATGAGCAGAGCCAAGCCCGAGCTCGAGCTCGTACGGGCTCGAGCTCGACTCGTGATGACTTAGGAGAGCTCGAGCTCGGCTTGTTTCGAGCTTTATTTTTAAAGCTCGAGCTCGGCTCAACAAATACTTTTTCAAACTTGAGCTCGGCTTGTTTATTTATTTAAATATTATTTTTAATATTTTTGTATTTAATTTTGATATATATTTATAATTATATATTTTATATATAACATTATTCATATTATTTGATTGTTTTTTATCATAACTTTATATATAATAGATATTATTTATATAATATATTTAATAAATTAAATAAAATTATATAAATAAAAAGCTCGTTTAGGCTCGCGAGCCCTCTTGAGCTCGATATGTGAAGCTCAGGCTCGATAATTAAATGAGCTTTTTTTCAAGTTCGAGCTCGACTCGTTTCGAGCTTTTTATCGATCTGATCTCGATTAGCTCACGAGTGGCTCGGCTCGTTTGCATCCCTAGTGAAGACAGTAAATAAATTAATTATATTGTAAGGATATAGATGTCTAGATTTATTTTTGATATTTTTCTTTATATTATTGACCTGTAGTTGTTTTTTTATGATTTAATGGATCTCAAGCTAGTATTATTAGTTAAATTTGATTATAGAAAATGTTTTGTACTGGTTGGATATTGTCACACCCCGTTGACCGAGTCTGGTCGTGACCGACTGATATTATCATAATGCAACGGAATTAAATACATTCAAACTTAATCATTTCATCATCCATGGCAATTGTCTAAGCGACATTACATCATTTAAAATATCCATATATTAAATTGTCTTAATATCCAAATAAAGCATGTTAATTTAATTGTTTATAAATAATAAGATGGATAGGGTGGTGGCTAAGTCTCCAAAGGTCCATCTAAGGCGACACCTATCCTTTTGACACCTGTTATTCAATCTTCTCCCGAAATACACACCCCAAAATACGTCAACATAATGTTGGTGAGCTCATGAGTTTAAGACACATTACCTTTCATAACGAATATAATATCTAATAAATTTGATAGTGACTATGGCAATAATATAATATCCAATGTGCACTATAGAATGTATCACAATCAAACCTAACCCGGACTTTTCCACCCGAGTGCTAAAATATCCCTTAACCCATTACTACTAGATTGTTGGGTTTAAATGTGCCCTTCTAAGCACGATCAAATGACACTAATTTATGACACAACGATTATTGAATCTCAATAGGGGGTTTCCTTGCATATAGGGCCCATTGTGTGTGGGGGATTCTCCAAATAGTACTATCCACAAATCACGCGGCTCCTAATGGAGTTAATTATTGTGCTCCGTTCGAGGACAAGAGCAGGTAGTATTGCACCACATAATAATAAACAACGAGTATATATTTCACCCCAAAAGTTTTAAAGTAAAGAAAAGAAGGTCATGAGACTCACCTGTGGGTTGATCACATGGTTAACTTGAAAAGTTTGGATGCTACTGACTGGGAGGGTTCCTATGTTTATTAAAAATGAATTAGTACTTTATTACGTGATCAATTAAGCTCAACCCTCATGTTTTGCATTTGTCTTACTTGACTTGATGATTTCCATTACACATGCACAATCTTGTTTTAGGTTGTTGAGTTTTGTGTTCATATCTTAAGTTTTGCTTAAGTCTAGTTTAATATTTTATAAGTTCAGTTTATTATTGTTCTTATAAGTGTGATATGGTCCCAAAACAGTAAGGTTTCAACAGTTGTAAATTTTGGTCCTTCAACTTTGTTAGATTAATATTTTTAACCCTAAAGTTTGGAATTTTACACTATAATTACTTATGGTAACTTTTATGGTTTTAAGTGGATTAAGCTACTGTAATAAGTTAGTTTTTATGTCATTTTATCTTTCTTAATGGTTTCATGAGCTTGTTTTCGGTTCAGGCGTTTTATAGGGATATATATTTATAGGTTGCTTATTTGAGATCGTTAAGTGGTTCAAGTGATGGTTATATTTTAGTTCAAACTTATTTTGAGTATTAATTAGCTTTTGGAGTGTTAAAGTTATGGCTATTGGATTGGTGAGTTATTTGTTGTATTTCTAAACGTGTGCCGGATCGCGATTCGAGTGAGTTTGTAACGTAAGTTTAAATTCATTGTTTTTATTAAATTATTATTTATGCTTTAAGTTGTAAGTCATAATTCTACTTGAAAAACATCAATTTGATGAGATTAAGGATTGTATATGAATTTTATGATTTTTCTAATTATTAAGCCGGTAATTATTTTATATAAATGATATATTTTTTAAAATCCCCTAGAATACTCTATAATTATAAATATTTAGTTTTTAACTTATTTTAGCTATTAATAAACTATTAGATACTGGAAATTTTGGGTCTCAAGTTGTTTTGTCAGTTTTAGAGTTTATACGTTAACGGTTCAGGTTTTAACGGGTTTTCGGGTTTGGGTTATCTTTGGTTAACTTTTTGTCATATATGACTTTAATATACTTATTATCACTTATATGTTCTGGATTTTTCACTAATATTGCTCTTAAACTTGTTTTTAATAATCTTCTCTATTTTCAAGTGAATATCTTTTGTATTTTTGTTTACCAATGGAATAAATTCTAAAATTTATGAAATATAATTTCTAGGAGTTTATTAATATGAATATACTGGAATTTTTATATAATTAAAATTTCATATCTTCACCATTTCGTTACCTAGCTCGGTTAGTCTCGTTAAGTGTCCGTTAAGTACCAGTTTTTCTATATTAAGCCCTTTAGTTCGGTTTTCCCATTCCCACTAAGTCTTTAAGATATATAATATGTAACAAACACCACAGTCCAGTAGTTTAGGTCCCCAACTTTATTTTTAGAATTATTACAAAAATTTATCAAATTTTCACACTTTACTTTATTCATAAAACTCATATAGTTATTATATAAATTATAAAATTTTATTTCTAGGTTTAGATAAGTAAGTTTAACTTCTAAAAATATTTAAATCAAACTTTATACACTTAAATTATATAGTTTCATATTTTGTGAAAAACGGGTTTTTCCGATGGACAATTTTTATCAAAACCGGGTTTGTGACCAAGATGGGTTGAATGAAAGCTTTTATATCATTTAATTACCGAAAAATATAGTGTTTTAGAAGTTCATATGAAGTTGGGATGTCATGGGGTTTGTCATGTCACTATCGTGACGATATGCGATATTTCGCGTGTTTTCAGGTTTTAACGAATTAACTTGAGGTGGAAGATGGGTGAGAGGAGTTCAAAGGCTGTTGTAGGATTTTGAAATGATGAGAATTAGCTGCCCAAAAATGGCGGATTAGTTCAGGTTCTAGAATATGAGAAATATGAGATGAAAGGGTGACATGGTGTAGGTGTGTGTATTTGTGTGATTACCTTGACTTGGTGGGGTTGATGGTGTTGCACTTGTGGGTCGACCAAGGCTTCAAGAGTGCTAGAACTTCAATGTTCTTGGATGTGCAAGAAAGTTTTTATTTAGTAGTTTCTAAGTAGAGATAGTTTGAGAGAGTGTAAAGAGTGAAGTAGATGAAAGTTTAAAGTGTGAGGGTGGGTTATGTGGGTGTTCGGCCGAAGGAAGGAAAGAGGGGGGAAGAGGTGTAGGATCTGGCTTCTTGGTTGCAACAAGATTTTGTTGAGATTTAAAGGAGGTGAGTTTTCTAGGCACACAACCTCTATGCATTGGCTTAAGATGGAGGTGATTTGACTAGGCTTTAGATATTTATTTTATTTAAATTTCTAACACAATCATATGTGTTGGTTGTATGGATATATGCACCATATATATATATATATATATATATATATATATATATATATATATATATATGTATATATATATATATATATATATATATATATATATATATATATGTATATATATATATATGTATATATATATATGTATGTATATATATGTATGTATATATATATATATGTATGTATGTATGTGTGCGGGTGTACGTATGCATGCATATATACAATATGTGTGAGTGTGTGTCATGCATGCATGCATATATGTATGCGTATATGTGTGTGTTGAACGTGTGTATGTATATATATGATATGTGTGTGTGTCGTAGTGTATATATATAGGTATGTGTGTCGTATGAATATATATACATATATATATATACATATATATATATGTATACATATATATATACGTATATATACATATATATATATATATACGTATATATATACGTATATATACATACATATATATATATATACGTATATATATACTTATATATACATACATATATATATATACGTATATATATACTTATATATACATACATATATATATATATATATATATATATATATATATATATATATATATATATATATATATATATATATATGTAAGGTTATACTTGAAAGACCGATACAACCAAAGAAACCAAAGCAACCAAGGAGCTTCCAGCTTGCATGCACATTGTGCAGAGTAGAAGTCACTTCGGAAGTTTTACACTTCTCACAGCAAACTATTCTATGTGTAAAATCTTCCGAAGCCAAAGACCAAATCTTCCGAAGCCAAAGATGAAGTCTTCCGAAGCTTCAAAGACAAAGTCTTCCGAAGCCAATGAAGTGAAGACTGATTTTTTTCGAAGACAAAGAGGACATGCTTTCTCTGATCTACTCTTGTATAAAGCTGACCAACTTTCCGCTGCAACTCTGAAGACTCACCAACGTGTATAAGTTGGTGAAAAGGTCCATGTTTTTGTAACTGTAGATTATGGTTTAGAGTCTACAACATTCTACTTTGTACCTTTTATCCTTTTTGTAATATATTAGGATGTGAGCTATGGTTTGTCATAGTCACTAGTCAAAAGGCAATCTGCCTTTTGACTTTACATTGATCTTGTTGTCTAGATTAGTGTTTTCAGCTGGCCTTTAAAGTATGGCTGGCTGTAGGATGTTGTATAAAGCATCCCAGGTTCTTGTATTTCTTTTTATGCTTTATAACACTTGTAAAAGAACTTGAGAGCAATATACTGTTGGGGTTTGAACAAGTTTATCAGAGTTATTTTATCCATATAAAATGAAAAAGGCAGCGGAATTAGGATGAAAAACTTGTTACAGTTAATATATATAAACCATTTTATATATCTGTTAAAAACCTGTAATGGATAGTTATATGAAAAACATGCTTACAAACAACCATAGGGTGTTTAGAAAACTACCTCTCGAATGGGTCAGAGGAAGATAATCTTTGAATGACAGCTTCCAAAGAAGGAGGCCTCAAGCTTGTCTACCCCAAGCTTCCAACAAACACCCGATTGCTAGGATTTTTCTTCACTTGAATGAATTTCTGTTCTTCCTTTTTCTTTCGACCGATAGAGAGAAACACACAGAAACCCGACGTGCACTTTTAGAGTGTGTTGTAAGTTATCAGAGAGAGTGGTTGATTGCAATCATATATTGCATGTCTTGTGAAATTGAATTTCAGACGAGGAGAGAGAGAAAAGTGGGTGGGGCCCAGCCCCATAACCCAACCGTATTTCTCAAACATTCATCCGCATTTGTAAATGCGGATGAACAACCTCCTACCGCATTTGTAAATACGAATGAAGAAATTTCATCCACATTTCCCAAATGTTCATCCGTATTTGTAAATGCGGATGAGTAATTCCATCAGCATTTCCTCAAATGCACATCCGCATTTGTCAATGCGGTCGAACAGTTTCATCAGCATTTCCCCAAATGCACATCCGCATTAGTAAATACGGACGATCAGTTTCATCAACATTTCCTTAAATGCTCATCCGCATTAGTAAATGTGGATGAAGAAATTCCTTCAGCATTTCCATAAATGCACCTCCGCATTAGTAAATGTGGATGAGGAACATTCATCCGCATTTTCTCAAAAGCACCTTCGCATTAGTAAATGCGGATGAGTAATTAAGAAATGCGGACAAAAGACTTATATTGTTGTTCAACCATTTGAATAACAATATAGAATACTCTCTCTAGAATAAATTATCCATATAATTTATTCATAACCCTAGTGCAAATATTTAGAAACCCAATTTCTAAATACTTTAAGTGTCAATATTTATTTACATAATCATATTATAAAATAATTATTGTAGGTGTTTGTATAGCTTGTTATTGGGTATGACCTGACTTGGATCATAACATACTAGCCACATCAATTCAATATGTGTAAGGCCCCGTTTCCGATAACCCCACAGTTGGTCAATCACAACCTCTTTCATAACAAAACATATTAAAAAACTATTAAGTAAATAAAACCTTGCAGCAGAATAGTTCATCAAAAACCATTTCATGCTTTAATAAATACATTTGCCAGGTAATACATCATTGTTTACAAGATTACAAAATACCACTTAGTTGTATTACAAAACAACAACATTATTATTGCATGAGATGGATGCCAGTCTTGCCCGCCAAGTAGCTTCACCCTCGTGCTATCCTCAGCAACAAGTTACCTGCCAACTAAAAATGCATAAAAGTTAGCGTTGCTGAGTGAGTTTTAGTTTTATATAATAAAATACTTTACCTTTAGTAAAAAAACATTTTCGTTCGTGATCGCACAACATACGTACAACTTGATAATATCATTATTATCTTTCAACATTCTTTTCATTCATTTCGTACTTTCATCATTATCTTTCACTTTCATCTAGACCCGTGTCATATGCTATACCCCAAACATTGTGCACGAAGCTGGTACTAGGCCGAAGTCTATAAATAGACCCCTAACATTGTGCACGAAGCTGACACCAGTACCAAGGCAAACGACAAGGGTCCCGTTTCATACATATTGGTCAATCACAAGGATTGACCCTTGTGCGCATCCTCATGGGTTAGCTAAACCGCACACAGTTGAGCTAACAACCTCTCAATGAGTTGTGAACCTCTTTGCTTGCAAGACTTTACATTCTTTCATTAGGTTCCACTTCGTTAATAATGTCTTTCACTTTCATTATATAATACTTTACGTACAAGAGCATTAACACACCACGTAAAGTCACGTAATAATACGTAATAAGGAACATCAATAACAGGCCACAACATGCATAACATGAACAAACATAACCCACCAAAACATTCTAGAGCTTAATCATAAATTTCCATTTTTCCCAAAATTTCAGAAAAATTCTAAGTCATCTTAGGTGCATGAGCACTATGTGGGCACATGAGCACTATGCGGGCGCATGAACAGTTGGGCGCATGGGAACACTTGGGCGCATGGGAACTATGCAGGCGCATAAGCACTATGTAGGTGCATGAGCACTATGCAGGAGCATGGATACTTGGGCGCATGGGAAAACTTAGGCGCATGAGCAAACACTTAGGCGTATGGGCAAAAACTTAGGCTCATGGGAACTATGCAGGCGCATGAGTACTGTACAGGCGCATGAGTACTTGGGCGCATGGGGAAAACTTAGGCGTATGGGCAGTTACTTAGGCGCATGGGCACTATACCAGTTCAAACTTATGCAAATTTTCAGTTCCCGATCGTCATTTTTACATAATCCTAGCCCAAATCTAGCATACTAAGCTCATAAAACAAGCATACAACAATAATTTAGTCAAACATTCACAAACACACATACCCACTTAAAACAGGGGAAACATATGGTTAACATTCTGGGAATTTTCAAAAATAACAGTTTACATGCATTTCAGCCCCAAAACATGTTTAAAATAGAAAAACCGGGGATCTAGAACTCACCTATAGTATTCTTCAAGTAAAACTCCTCCAAACTCGAGAGCACTTGGAGTTCAAACACCTAAACACACCAAAAACACCCAACCGAAAAAGAGAAACACATAAGACTTGGTCTACAAGCTGAAAATTCAGCTGAAACCGAACAAAACACATAAAATCTTACCTTCTAGATGATCTTCTTCTTCTTCTCTCTAGAAAACCGATGAACTCTGCTTTTCTTCTTTTGCTGCTGTCGAAGGCAGTTGGTAAGCAGAGGGAGTGGGCGGCCATGCCCACTTTTAAACATAATAATATTAAAGTTTGCCTCTTGCACAACTTTAACCCTTCAACTTGGGTTATTTCACCTTTCTTGCTTTATACTTCTCTTTTCTTTTCTTTTTCTCTTCTTTTCTTCTTTTTAAAATATCTGGGTGTTAGAATATGTGTCTTGGGCAGACCGTTCCCAACATATACATCATTCTTGAAAACCATACTTATCTTGTTCTTGTTCTTAGTTTTGTCTCATTGTTTACTTATGTTCTTAGTATCATTCATATAAACCTGATTCCCTATTTGATCTGAAGTGTTCTAACACTCTCCTTATTGTAAGACTGATTGTATTGACCATCCCTTAACCGATCCTGCAATTAGTATCAGAGCTTTTTAGGATCTTGATTGTAAGATCTCACCATCTTAAATCCCTTCAGTTTCATAAAACACTTAACAACTCAAATGGCAGCTATCACAAAGGCTGATATAGAAACCAGTACCATGACAATGTCTCCACTGATTACTCCTGATGATTTTGATACTTGGTGCCAAAGAATGGAAGGCTTCATCAAGTCTCAAGACTCCAGGATGTGGGGATCTGTTGTCTCTGGACCTCATGTACCATCCACCTCTTCAGCTGCTGCTGCTGGTGGTATGATACCAAAGGAAGTGGCTGACTATTCTGAAAGAAGACTGGAAAAAGATATATATAGATCAGAAAGCCATGACTGCTCTCCAAACTACTCTTCCAAACTCCATCTAAAGAGTCTTCAAGAAGTGCAAGACTGCTAATCAACTATGGGATACACTGAAGCTTATGTATGAGGGGTCCATTGAGGCAAAAGAGAACAAGAAGGACCTCTTGAAGCAGCAGTTTGAGAACTTCACCTTCAAAACAGGTGAAACCATGACTTAACAATACTTCAGGTATGTTGAGATTATGGACAATCTAATGGATGTTGGAGTAACTCTTAAGAACAGGGACATTATGAGGAAGTTCATGTCCTCTCTTCCCAGACAATGGACATACTATTGTGTGGTCATCAAGAGGACTAAGAACCTCAAGACCCTTACTCTCACTGAGTTATATGATATCCTCAGTGGCTACCAAATGGAGATGAACATGTAAAATCCATCTGATAACTCCAACAATCAGCAGAGTTCAGCCCTGCATGTGGTTGAAAGGGATTGCCGAGAACCACAACATCATCTCATCTGCTACCTTGACAACTCACAAAAGGGTCCTTTCATCACCTTCCCGAAGACACCAAGAGAGAGCTATATCCAAGGAAGCCCATTCCAAGAGACAAGCTCTTTATAAGCCTTTATGTTTACTAATGAAAGCACAAGCAACCTTCTCTTTACCCTTGAAGACCTGGACTGTATCCATCCAGATGATCTGGAATACATGAAAATAGTCCAGCAGATGGCTCTTCTCACTCACATAGCCAAGAAGTTTTATAAGAGGACAGGGAGGAAGTTTCCTAGCAATGCAACCAGTGAAAAGTTTGGGTTGGATAAAAGCAAAGTAAAGTGTTACAACTGTAACCAAATGGGACACTTTGCTAGAGAGTGCAAGGCACCAAAGGCCAATGGTGGCCAAGCACAAACCAGACCAAACTACACTGATGGAGCTCCCCAGAATAAGAAGCCTAAGCAGCAAGCTGCAGTTGCTGTTGAAGAAGGAGGCTTTGACTGGAGCTTTCAGGTTGAGGATGCATCTCCAAACCAAGCACTGATGGCAGATCATGAAGAAGCCAAGGTATTAGAACATCTTTGTACACCTGAATGTATTGCTAAAGTTAAGATGATATAGGTCCTATAACTTAGAGATGCGGTCTGATCTTGAGTCCTTAAACATTTTAAAAGCTGATTTCAAAAGAGCTGAAAATTATTACAAACTTAAACTAGAAGATCTAGAGAAAACCATTTCAACTCTTAAGCATGAACATACCAACTACAGGACTCAGATAAAAGATCTCATCACTAAGTTAACTGAATGCCAGACTGAGCTTGTGATCAGCAAAGCCAGGGCAGAAAAATGTGTTCTTGAAGAAGAGACCTTCTAGAACATGATATCCTTGTCTCTGCATGCAAAAGTTTGTTATCAGAATAAGAAGGGACTGGGATCTACTGAGATAGCTCCTCCACATACTCTATTGTCTGTAAGATCTCCAAGGTGTGGAACTTGTGAAGATGAGCTTCCCCTCATAGACCTCATTGTTGAAAAGGATGAAGAGGAGATGGTGAAGGATGACTCTGAAAAAAGTGAAGAAGATCATCCTAAAAAGGGACACTATTCTCCTGAGGAGAGAAAAGAATCTGAAATGACCAAGTCTAAGAGAAAGAACTTGATCAGAAAAGCCAAAAGGAAATCAAAGAAGGCTCAAGAGATCAAGACCATTTTCAACTCTAAGCAAAAACAAGTGTTTATCTCTACAGGATTTGAAGTGGTGAAGGCTAGAGACTCAACTATGAACTTTAGTACCAGAAGTTCTAGTTCATGTCTAACTTATTCCAGCAAAGAGAAGAAGGCCGATAAGTTGTGTACCACTGCTACACAGCCTGAACCATCCAGTTCCAAAAGCAAGCCTCACCCTAAGAAGCTTGCTGCATCATCTGTGAAGATGAAGATGGAGGTGGAAAGTGATCAAGTTCAATCTTTCTCTCAAAAGAAGGCTCTCAGAAGGAAGCAAATGGATTGCATCATGTGTGGTAGTACTTCCCATCTTGCTAAGGATTGCATTTACAATCTTAAAAGTACCGTCCACATGATTAAAAAGAAAACTTCTGAGAAGAAGAAAGAAAAACTAGCTTCGGAAGGAAAATCTTTTCCTTTCGGAAGCTCCAAAGTGAAGAAGAAGACAAGTGAAAACTTGCCTTCGGAAGAAAAGTTGGTCTCGAAAGAAAGAAATGCTTTCGAAGTACTGAAGCCTGCTACAGTGAAAGCAAGATCTTCTGAAGGTCCAGTCTCTAAAACTTCCAAAGTTGTCAAAACTTCCAAAGTGTTGAAGGTCAAGTTTAATCTTCCAAAGATGGTGTGGAAGATGAAGGAAGACCAAGTGACTGAAAGTTCTTCATCAACAACAGCTGATGATTCTCAAAACTTGAACATACGATCAATCACAGTTACATTGTCTTCAAATTAATTTGATAAGCCCAAGACCAATAAGGCTTGGGTTTTCAAATGTAACTAAGCATCTCTTTCTTGTGCAGGAACAACTAAAGACCAAGAGGAATGTATGGATCATTGATAGTGGCTGTTCCAGGCACATGACAGGTAATAGTTCTCTACTTCAAAATTTTGAGAAAATTGATGGAGGGCCAGTTGCTTTTGGAGGAGATACTGGATGTTACATTATTGGAAGGGGCACTGTCATAAGTGGTAAGCTCAGTACTGAAAAGGTAAACTTTGTTAAAGAGCTTGGGTACAATCTACTGAGTGTATCCTAATTTTGTGATCAGAGACACAACATGCTCTTTACTGAGTATAAGTGCATTGTTCTCAATCCTGGGGTGGTCACTCCTCAAGAGCATATCCTGTTCAGAGCTCCCAGGAAAGGGAACATGTATAAGATGGACCTGCAAGAAACATCTCCCTCATGAGAAGTCTCTTACTTTCTATCTAAAGCAAATGATGAGTCTTTCTTCTAGCATAAAAGAATGTGTCATGTAAACTTTAAAAATATAAATAAATTAATTAAGAATGATTTAGTAACTGGAATACCAAAGAAAGAGTTTACAAGTGATGACCATTGTGTAGCATGCCTGAAAGGGAAGCAACACAAAGTGTCTCATAAGCCAAAGGAAAGAAACTCTATCACTACTACCCTACACTTATTACATATGGATCTCTTTGGCCCCACCAGTGTAATGAGTCTAGGAAAGACCTCATATTGTTTGGTGATCACAAATGACTTCACAAGATTCACTTGGGTCTTTTTCCTTAGTACTAAGGATGAGACTCTTAAGATCTTGAACAACTTCATTCTAAAAATTGAGAATCAATGTGATCACAAGGTCAAAACCATAAGATGTGATCAAGGAACAAAATTTAAGAACCAAATCCTTGACACATTTTGTGATGAAAAAGGTATTACAAGACAATATAGTGCTCAGAGGACTCCTCAGCAAAATGGTGTTACTGAGAGGAGAAACAAGACACTTATTGAGGCTGCAAGAACCATGTTGTCTAATTCTAAACTACCTATCACCTTCTGGGTTGAGGCAGTGAACACAACCTACTATGTGCAAAACAGAGTTTTAGTGGTTAAGACTCATGGTAAGACTCCTTATGAGCTATGGCACAAAAGGAGACCATTTATTGGCTTCCTTAGGTCATTTGGATGTCCTAGCACCATCTTGAGTACCAAAGATCAAATAGCCAAATTTGCTGAGAAATCAAATGATGGACACTTTATTTGACACTCTTCCCAAGCTAAGGCTTACAGAGTATACAATCTCAGAACTAGACTAGTTGAGGAGTCAGCTAATATGACTTTCAATTAGCACACTCCTAGTGTGAAAGGTTCTGGTCCTGATTGGTTGTTTGATCTTGATTTAGTTACAAACTGTTTTAACAAATCTTGTGAGAATGTTTCAGGATCTACAGGTAACTTATCAACAGGAGATATTGACCCAAGATTTGAGCTGAGAAGACCAAACAAGCATACTACTTCAGCTCCAGTGGTAATTGACCCTGCAAGTGAAGATCCTATCAGCACAAACATGACAAATTCAGCTGATACATCTGAGGTGCCTACAAATTCCAGCTCAAAGACTCAAAACTCAGATGAATGAAACTTCAAATGTAAGAGGAAATGAAGGTGGTGATAGTGATCAAGAATTTCTTGATGCTGATAACCACTCCATAGAAGACAACATAAATGATGTCACATACTCATTGGATCAAGCCTCTCTTGATAAGTGTGCTGATGTGGTGGGTGATACTCCATTTTCAGATCTAAATTTCTCAAACTTAGATCTTTCCAATCAACTTGTTATGATCCCTTAACTCATGATCCATAAGTCACACCCCACCACAAACATCATTAGAAATATTGACACAAGGGTGAGAACAAGAGGACAAACCCATGATAAAAATGTTTGTCTATACTCTTTTTTCTTGTTCCAGATAGATCTAAAGAAAGTTGATGAGGCTTTGAAGGATGGAAGTTGGGTTGAAGCAATGCAAGAGGAGTTGCTTCAATTCAAAAGATAAAAGTTTTGGAATATATGTCTTTCTTAAGGGAAGACTATCATAGGAACCAAGTGGTTTTTTAGAAACAAGAAGTATGATAGAAGACTTGTCATCAAGAACAAGGCCAGACTAGTTGTTCAAGGATATACACAAGAAGAGGGAATTGACTACACAGATGTGTTTTGCTCCTGTAGCAAGACTTGAAGCTGTTAGAATATTCCTAGCTTTTGCTGCATCCAAGGATTTCAAGGTCTATCAACTTGATGCCAAGTGTGCTTTCTTATATGGTGTGATTGATAAAGAGGTGTATGTCAAACAACCACCTAGCTTTGCAGACCCAGATCATCCTGATTATGTCTACAAGCTTGATAAAGCTCTTTATGGGCTGCACCAAGCTCCAAGAAAGTGGTATGAGACACTATCTTAGTATCTCTGTCAACATGGCTACAAGAGAGGTACTATAGATGGAACTCCCTTCATCAAAGGAACAGGGAATAACTTAATGCTGGTTTAAGTATATGTAGATGACATTATCTTCGGGTCAACTAATCCAAAGCTCTACAAAGACTTTGAGAGGCTGATGAAGAATAGATTTGAAATAAGTGCCATGAGGGAACTCAATTTCTTTCTAGGAATTCAAGTGAAGCAAGTTGAAAATGGCATCTTCATAAGCCAGTCAAAGTATGTATAAGATATCCTTACAAGATTCAACATGACTGATTACAAGGTTGCATAGACTCCTATAGCCAGAAGCCACTCCCTTGGACCTGATCTTGAGGGGGAGTGTGTGGATGAACATCTCTACAGGGCCATGATTGGGTCTCTTATGTACCTCACAGCCAGCAGGCCTGATATCATGTTTGCCACATGCATCTGTGCAAGATATCAAGCCAACCTCAAGATGTCACACCTGGTTGCTGTCAAGAGGATTCTTAGATATCTCAAAGGTGCTCCTAAGCTTAGCCTTTGGTATCCAAAGAATTATGACTTCAATCTGTATGCCTATACAGATAATGACTATGGTGGTTGCAACATGACTGTAAAGTCTATATCTAGGGGATGTCAATTCCTTGGTGGTAGGATAGTCTCATAGTAATGCAAGAAACAATCATGTGTGTCTGCATCAGCTGTTGAAGCTGAATACATTGCTGTTGTAAGCTGCTGTGCTCAAGTGCTTTGGATTCAGAATCAGATGCTGGACTATGGATTCAACTTCAAAGAGACTTCCATCCACATAGACAACAACAGTGCTATCTCTATTACAGAGAATCCTGTGGAGTACTCAAGGACAAAACACATCAAAATCAGGTATCATTTGATTAGAGATAATTTTAAAAAAAGGATTAATTAAACTAGTCAAAGTTAACACAAATGAACAATATGTTGATCTGTTCACTAAAGCTTTTGATGAACAAATATTCAAATATCTTGTATCAGTTACTGGGATGATTAACTTTGAGTAGATTTTTTCTTAAAATTATATCAATTCTATTTCTAAAACCTGTGTGTCCTAAGTTGTCTATTTTATCATCTCCATAAGCCTAGTTTCCTTTGAAAGAAATTTTTTCAAAAGATATTCCTAAGATTTTTGAAAATTTTTAAACATATTTTCTTTCGGAAGACATCAAGTTATCTTCGGAAGAACATTATGTCTTCAAATCAAATAACTACTTATAAGACATTTACCTTCAGAAGAAATTCTGATATATCTTCCGAAGCCTAAATATGCTTCTAAGTACTTGCATGTATTTGGAAGACAATTTTCTTTCAAAAACAATCAAGTCTCGAAAGATTTATTCTCTTTAGAATAAAACTTCCAAGTCCTGATCTCTTCCGAAACCAAACATGTCTCAGAAGTAAAATTCTCTAAGTAGTTTCCTTCCGAAGCAAAATTTTCACAAATCTTACGAATATCTTCCGAAGCCAAATTGGCTTCGGAAGCTTTTCTTAAATTTCCGAAGACAAAAATACCTTCGGAAGATTTTTCGACTTCCAAGAAAACTATCTTTGTTCTTATCTTCACTATCTTCTTCATCTGAAAATTCTCTAACCTAAATTCACTCACAAACTACCCTTGTTCTTATCTTCATTCACAACAAAGCTACCTCAAAATGGCCAACCTAAATCACAGAAATCAACTCGATTTCTCCATGCAACTTCACAGGCAACATAATCAAGTTGCTCTGTTGAACTCTGAGAAAGATCCTGGTTTCTCAGAGGTTTGTCGCTTTCTCACTCTATCAAACTACTTCACCTCTCTCACCATCGATCCTCCACTCTATGAGGATCAGCTGTTGGAATTCTGGAGGACCTATCAAGAGGTCACCATGGATGGGGAGAAGGCACTGTCTGCCACAGTGCAGGGGAGGACAATTTTCATCACTCTAGCATCCATAAACTCACATCTAAGGCTGAATAATATAGAAGGTGATTTGTCCTTCCCCAAGTCTATTGTTAACCATTCCTTTGGTTAGATGGGCTATGAAGTGGATTTCTCTGTCAAGACCTTTAGGAAAGGGAAGGTTTCCTCTCAATGGAAATACCTCCTCCATTCGTCATCCACAGTCTATCTAACAAGCATGGAGGATGGGACCAAGTTCCAGAGGACCTTTCCTACATAGTCCATGGAATGGTTCAGGGAGTCAAGTTCAGGTATTCATAATTTGTGTACATAAATTTACTTGCAAACTTGGACTCCTTAGAATATTACATGTTCCCTAGATATGTCTAGCACATTCTCGACTGTGAACTGGGCTCACAGTTGAGGGGAATAGGTAACGTTCTAAAATTGAAACAGATAAAGCCAGGCATCTTTAAGACTGTGAGAAAGCCAACTGTTGGCTTCTCAGGGGTAGAAATAGCCCTTATCCCAAAAATGTTAAAGCTTATTGCTCAAGGTGACAACCTAGCAGCACCAGCTAGTGTTGAACCCACACCTTCTACTTCTCAACCCCCTATACAGCCACAAATAACCATCACCTACCAAAGAAAATCCAAACGAACCCCCGTACATGCTAATCAGTTTGTGCAGGCCCCTATATTACCACTCACACGGGAAGAAGTGGACACTGGAGCTCTCACTTCTCCTGAGAAGCAAACCACTCCCATCTTACAAATGATCAGTGTTGAGGTTCCTTATTCTCAGCCCGATGAGCTCACAACCCCCCAAGCCTTAAGCCTTCACTCGGAGTCTCAATACTCAGGTGAACAACCTTCAGGGGACAGTTACCATCCCCAGCCTCTTGATCTAAACCAACCCATTCCAAACCTAGAATTCTATGATGATGAAGACATGGGATTCAGTGAGTATCATGAGTCTCTCTTCTCCACCCCTGCTCAACGAAAGATGAGTACTCCTGTTTCTCTTATGTCTAGCCCACATCATCCACCCTCTACTGAGGTGGATCTCTCTGAACCTATTCAGGAGATCCATATGGAAGAGGCTCTCACTCAGTAAGTGACTACATCATTAAGACCTCAACCATGGCAACCTAGCCCATTGACACATCACTTGAAGTTGTCATGGTGCAGGGGAAATTCGACGGCCAAGAACAAAGTGCTGGTGATGAGGAAGAAGACTTAGGTCTTATTCTCTCACCCCCTCCTTTGATTCTTCTAATGAAGATGAGAGGAATATGAGACTAAAGGTGCAAAAGCTGACTCAAACATGCACCTATTTAGTCTCCAAGGTTAGTCACTTGGAATCTCAGGTAGTCTACCTTGCTAAGAAAGGTTAATGATTAGCAACTTAAGATTTCTGATCTCAAGGAACAACTAGCTAGGAGACCTTTCAGGAGGGCTCAACCAGGAACACAAGAACCTGTAGATGTGACAGACCTAACCCCTAGCTCACGTATGCAAGAAGGTGATGCTACCAAAAAGGGGGAGAAAGTCCAAGCAATCACAGAACCTAGGGGTTCTTCACAGAGTATGGACATTGAGGATTTACCAACCTCGCTTGTAATTATCCATACTCAGCAACCTCTTCAAGTCTATATTGATATGGACTCACTTATTCAAAGTCTGTTTGAGGAGGGTATTCCAAGAGCTATGTCTACCCCACCCCATGATGCTGAGAATGAAATACTTGGGTGGAGGTATGATGCTGACAGGAGAGCTCTGATTTTGTATAGACTTCAGGGGCAGCAAGAGGTTTTCAATTTTTAGACCTTGAAGTTCTATAATAGTCTTCCTCTAGTCCATATGCCATTTGCCAATCCTAGTCAAAGCAGGCAAGCTGGCAGACTGGCTGAGAGGATTCAAGACAGGATTGTTGAAGAGTTCAGGCGAAGAAGAAGACAAAGGCTAACAGGCAATGTCATTGGTCAACTGGATGTTGAGGTGGAACCTAAGATTAGCTTCAAAGGGGAAACCTTGACTGAAGGCCCAGTGATAGACACTGTGAACCTTGTTACAAGAACTGCTTCAACATCATCAACCCTCAGTGAGGCACCAACTGGTGAAGGTGCTTTACAACCTCTCTCTAGCCAGAGCTTGACTGTTGAACCAAGCAATGAAGGCCAAATCTCTCTCCACCTTGAGTCACCAAGTCCTGTGCGTGACAAAGGGAAGAGGAAGATGACCTCTGAGGAGATTGAGGAGGAGGAGAGAGAGAAAAAGAGGAAGCTAAGGGGAAAGAGTTCAAGAGGGTCTCCACGGTTCATGGAAGCTGCTATCAGGGCTGCCCCCAGGCCAAATATTCAAGATGATGAGTTGAGGGCAGCCAGATTAAACTACCTTGGGACTAGGAACTACAACATAGATGAACTTATCTCTCTTCCCTTAGAGGAACTCAATGAATTGGCAGACACAGAGTTGTTAAAGGAGAGGAAGGAGGCAGAGGATGCATAATTGCTCCTAAAAATCAAGGAAGAAAAAAGACAGAAAGGCTCTACAAGCATGCTCCTATCCTCTCCCTAGTTCAGGAAAGCCTTGAGAAAGAGGCTGTGGCAACTGAACAACCTCAGGTAGACAAGGAAGCTGATAGACAAAACATGATTAGCTACCTGAGTGCCACAGGTCTCTATCAGGCATCTGCACTTCTTCCCTTATCATATGAATATGTTGAATTCGAGTATCTTAAGCAGCTGGAGCAACAAGGTATCGAAGAATGAAAGGCTTCTAAGAGAAAAATGAGGGAAGAAGCTGCAAAGTCAAGAGCCATCATCCAAAAGAGTCAAAAGAGGTCAGCTGATAGGCAGAGGATGATGAGCTTCTTGAAGCTGTACGGATTCTCCAGAAGGAGGCTTGGTCCAATGTCTCTATCCACTATGGATGAGCACATTAGAGTGATTAAGCAGAAGATTAAAAAAGGGAGATCTTGTTGACTTGCATTCTCCACCAAGACAAGCTCAACCTAAAGTTGAGGTAAAGGTTGAATCCACTAAGACAACACAACCTGAGCCTAGAGCTACATCTCAGCTAACTTCATCTTCTAATCCACAACAGGGTCCGAATTCCTCTCCTTCTGAACTTGTGAGGGAAGAGGACCCAACTGAGAAAGACACAATAAGTCAATCTGGTGCTGAAGGCCAGTTTTCTCAGTTAAAGACTTCAAAAAGGAGGAAAAAGATGGCCAGGAAGAGTGGTTCTAAGAAGAAATCCAAGACATCCACCTGTACACCTCAAGATGAGTCAGAACATCCTGAGGTAGTGCAAGAAAAGGCTGCTTAACGAACTCCCACTCTAGTAGAGCCTCTTGCAACTGGAAGACCCATTCTGTCCTGAACCTTTGCTACTAATCCAGACAGGTGGTATGTCATCAGAGATTAAGGAGGTCAAGATGTCTATTTTTAGCAAGACTTGCTTGATCTTCCTCTACATGACCTCCATGACATGAGAAGGTATTATGAGAGTCTGAGGGATCCTGATCAGTTGATGAAGAAAGGAATAATCTTGATCCTGATGGGGACTATCAATATCTAAGTATACTTCTCTATTTTGGTAGCATCAGCCTAGGGAGAGTTTGTAAGGTTATACTTGAAAGGTTGATACAACCAAAGAAACCAAAGCAACCAAGGAGCTTCCAGCTTGCATGCACAATGTGCAGAGTAGAAGTTACTTCGGAAGTTTTACATTTCTCATAGCAAATTATTCTATGTGTAAAATCTTCCGAAGCCAAAGACCAAATCTTTCGAAGCCAAAGATGAAGTCTTTCGAAGCTTAAAAGACAAAGTCTTCCAAAGCTAATGAAGTGAAGACTGATTTCTTCTGAAGACAGAGAGGACATGCTTTCTCTGATCTACTTTTGTATAAGCAGACTAACTTTCCTCTACAACTCTGAAGACTCACCAACTTGCATGAGTTGGTGAAAAGGTCCATGCTTTTATAACTGTAGATTATGGTTTAGAGTCTGTAACTTTCTACTTTGTACCTTTTATCCTTTTTGTAACATATTAGGATGTGAGCTATGGCATGTCATAGTCACTAGTCAAAAGACAATCTATCTTTTGACTTTACATTGATCTTGTTATCTAGATTAGTGTTTCTAGCTGGCCTTCAAAGTATGGCCGGTTGTAGGATGTAGTATAAAGTATCTTAGGTTCTTGTATTTCTTTTTATGCTTTGTAACACTTGTAAAAGAACTTGAGAGCAATATACAGCATTCTTGAAAACCATACTTATCTTGTTCTTGTTCTTAGTTCTGTCTCATTATTTACTTGTGTTCTTAGTATCATTCATATAAACTCGGTTTCCTATTTGATCTATTAAGTATTCTAACACTCTTCTAATTGTGAGACTGATTGTATTGACCATCCTTTAACCGGTCCTGCAATATACATACTTATGAATATGTGTTATTATTTTATGTATGTAAGGTTACATATTATTATTGTTATTATTTAAGTTGGTTGGTGCAAGAGTGCCATAATTTATAAAAGTTTGAGTCTTTTAGTCTACTTTATATTTGTGTGTTTTTAAAACTTGAGGAATCATCATTTATTATTTTAATTTAAAAGTCTAGTATTTTATAATTTGCAAGGTTACGTTTGTTAAATTTTTGTTGAGGATCTTAAGTTGTAATACACGTCATGGGTTTGTTTAATTGTTTTTGTTTGGATGAGCCAATGTTAATGTTTTTAAAGTTTTAATATTCAGTGGGGTTCCACGTACTTAATTTATTAACCAAGGTTTATTTTGTAACTTTCGTCTCTTAAGCTATCGGGCCCGAGGCCTATTTGGTCGGTTCAGCATGCCCCATAATCATATGTTGGCCCACTGATCCATATTGGTTATGCGGGTCGAAGCCCATTAAATTGTGTGGCCCAATGGCCCAATTAAGGTTTGATGGGCCAAAGCCCATTTAGGTGAGAGTATTAGTGTGGGCCTAAGCCCAAAGTTGTTAGGCCCAATTCAGGCTTCCTAGACAAGGTTTGGTGTCAAGGTATGGCCCAATAAGGTTTCTAAAAATTTTTCTTGGCCCAAAAACCGAGGTTGTCACAGATATCCATCACTCGTTACTTAACTGGTTCATTGATATCGTGTATGCATTTGTTATGGTCTTGTGCGATTAAACATCACATATTGAGATGCTCATTGCTTAAAGCTAAATCTTAAACTCATTTCAAAATTGATTTAGAATATCAAATAGTCATGTACTTTTCTAACAATACTATGATTTAACAAATTTAACATACTATTTAGTATATTTCTTAAAATTATATGATTTACGTTTGTGTGGACTTTACTGGAGTATCCCTTTTTGTTGGGCTCAAGGGCAATGGTTTTGTTGTTGGTAGGGCTACGTTGAAGGCGGAATCAAGCAAAATGATTAAACACAAGAAAGCATGCCTTCAGAATCAACACGTGTTTATTCATTTTGCTTTTGATACATTTGGTTTCCTACTCGCACATGTTATGGACTTTCTGAACATGGTTCATTGTGTCATGCATAGTAACTTATCAAACTCTAACTCCTAAAACCTTGTTCTTAGTAAGATCGGTTTTGCTATCCAAAAGGAGGTTGTGGCGTAACTTGTTGTTCGTTTACCTACTACTTTATTGTAATCATTTTGGTTTTTTGAATATATAAATTTTTTATGTATTAACATATAAGATTCTGATTCGAAAAAACAGATTTAGGTAATTAGACATGTATCAGTTAATACTATACCCATTTGGCATCTCAAACCCACCAGATTTTTTGAAACTATACCCGAATGTTTAATAGTAAATCTGGAATTTCTCTAAACTCAAGAACACATGAATGTTTTATTTTTTAAATTAAGAACAAGAGGTTACATTTTACACACACACACACACACACACACACACACACACATATATATATATATATATACACACACACACACACACACTAGTTTTAGTAACCAATGTATTACACGGGTTGAGTAAATTAAAAATTAAGTTAGAAAATATGCTTTATTATTCTTATTGACTAACATGAACAATTACACTCAATAAAGACAATTTTATTATTCTATCCTTATGAATGATGGTGAAGGAAGGCTTGATGGCTCGAATGATGGTGAAGGCAAGCTTAAATATCATATATAGTTGCCTCACCATCACTCAAGAACCTTCACTTAAACTTAAAATCCAAATTGCAAAATTATTGTTTCTTGAATGTTAGATTCTCCACTGCATATTGTTAAACACAATTCTTTAGTTAGTCTATGGACTTTGTTTCCAAATGTATTTTCTATTATCATCAACAGAATAAATTTTATAAGTGTATTAATCTAACAAATTTCAGACCGTGATTATGAAGTATTTAGGTTATTTAAAGGTCATTTAGATGCAATTTGTAGAGGTTATGTTTACCTGAAATACTTTTAGTCCAATAAATAGTGTGACAAATATAGGTGTTGTTTGTTTTTTCAGGAAGCTCTTCTTGAGAATATCTGTGCCGCGCAGACCACGCGCAAACATTTCCTACTACAGATTATTTGATTTTTCGAAGACGTTTCATTAAAAAACTTCTGCGTGGAGTCTTCTTGGTGCAGATGTGGATCATTCACTTCTTGCCACTTCTAACCTCTTCTCTCTTCTCATTCACTACCGTCCTTCCCCCTCATCTTGGCAGCTTCCTCCGCCGGCCACCACACCCACCGCCGGCCCTGCACCCACCTCCGGCCATCGCTGCCCTAGCAGACTTCCCGTGGTCCTGTCGCGTGCCCAAGCAGCCCACTCGTTGTCCAGTCGCGTGCCCTAGCAGCCCTCCCGTGGTCTGTGGTGGTTAACGGTGAGATGATCGGAGGAGCTGATCTTGTTGACTCCAACTTCAACTTTCAAAATTAGGGTTTGTTTTCGTACAGAGTTCGATCTGTTGGGGATTACGTAGTGGGGAAACAGCTTGGGCGGGGGTCGTTTTCGGTGCTGTGGCATGCGAGGCATAAGATCGATGGGACTGAAGTCGCGATCAAGGAGATTGTCACTAGAAAGTTGAATAAGAAGTTGGTGGAGAGTTTGATGTCGGAGATTGATATATTGAGATGATATATTGCTTTTGTTGTTAGTTTGCTTTTGTGAGCTGTGAAGAGAAATATGATGCTAGAAGTATAGAAGATGGGTCAAAATAAAGTCAATTTTGTATAAAGGATCAGTCAAGCTTTACATTTTCAATCTTTGTAGCAAGAAATTTCATTAAGTTTAACTTAGAAGGTAGCAATTTTGTATAAAGGATCAAATATAGATATTTTTACAATGTTGTATGACTTTTATTTAAATTTTAATGTTGAAGTACTTTTTAAAGTTAAAAATTAGGTTTATTTTAATTACAGACTATTTTTGCAGTCTGCAGATGTTAAACAACAAACAGTCTTTTTCTTGTAGACTACAGACGTTTGGTCCACCTCTTCTCCTGCAGATGTCTACAGATGTGATCAGCAGACTGCAGACATTTTACTGCAGAAAAAACAAACAGCAGCATAGTTACAAAATTATATCATTTCAATAATATTCCAATCTTGAAAATAAAACAATTGAGAAGGTTTATCATTTACACATTCATTATACAATGCAGATGACTTTTGATCGATTTTATTTTTAGCTAGCTTTTACCCATCTAGCTCTTTATAAATGATAAATAACCTGAACCCGCCCTATACTACTTAGGATTACTGGAAGTGTTTATATGAATGTTTGCTTGTTTAGCAATTATCTATCTTTTTTTATGTTAATTTAAAAGGAAACAAACAAACCTCGTTTATGTGATACAGATCAAACTCAGTGTGAAATATTTGCTTGTTTTTTGACCCATTCTGGCGTATCAATGTGAATTAACCAAAGCATTCTAACTATTCCTGCAAGCAAGAGCACATAATTAGTTACCACGAGTTATGGAAAGTTTCATTTTTTTCTTGTTAAAGCCCTACATCATATGAACACTACTGAGTGAAATATCTATAAAAGTTAAAATTTGGGTATTAATATGTTTCAACTTATAAATATATAACTAAATTGCTATAAATCTACATATAAAAAATATTAAGAAAAACAGAACTTGTCATCATCAAATAGATAAATATACATAGATGTAACTAGGAAAACTCAATCACAATGAGAGTATCTTATTTTCAAATATGTCAATCTGCTCATAAGAGAATAAATCAGTTGAAAATAAATCAGTTGAAAAGAAATTAACATTATTCCTCATTTCATGGAATTGAAACATGTTTAAGCATGAAATAAACGCGTTGAGCGGAAAAAAAGAGTTCCCCGTTTCACTACCTTAAAAGGAATATAGAAAAAACAACATATATACCTATGTACATACATCATAAAAGTTTAGATAAGTGATAGATAAATTCTCATTCAAATAACATACATATGTGCCTATGTACCACACCGCTTGATAAATAGCAAACCGTAGTTGAGGATTTTAAGTACCAAAAGTGTAGCTGATGTCTTATTTAATGAAAGGATTCTTCTGATGCAAACGGTACAAAGTTTAAAAAAATATTATAATGTAACATAATTAGTCATAAAAGCATCAAATAAAATGAATTTAAGAAAACAATGGACGTAACTTACACTTAGATTGGAACGAAACAAAGAATGAGGTATTATCGAAAAACATACCTATTTAGATCAAATGAAGAACAAAGCAGATCATTATAGATTGAAACGATAAATGAAATCATAAACCCAAAGAAAAACAACTTGATAAATCTGTAAGCAACGATGATGCGATGGAAAACCCTATAAATTGAAGAAAAACAAACATAGTGAAATCAGAAATATACATCAGAGGTGTTAAAATCGATAGATTTTGTAACAATACATCTATGGCACCAGTGTTTACGAAAGATTTGACTAAACTTACATCAAAATTGAGATCGTTTCGAAACAAAAGAAACACTAATCGCCGTCTGATAAAAAAAGTTTTATGAGATGGTAAAGGAGAAGCGTACGATTAAGAAAAAATAAATGGATATTTCGCTGCTGTGAAATTTGAGAGAGATTCAAATCACAATTTCAAGGGTTGGGTGTGATAGAATGAACGGTTTCTTCTTATTGCAAACGAATCATTAAAATCAGGTAAAAAACGGGTAAAAGATCCGAGTGATTTATCAAAACGATTCAGATGATTTGAGCGGAAAAAATCTTGTGATGTGAATTGTGATGATGACAAGTATCTCTCATAGATACTCTTTTATTGGACTAAGAAGATTTGTCTTTCCAGTTTTATTTTTTCTTAATTATCTTTCATCTTTTTCTTTCATATATTAGTTATTACACTCAAGAACATAACATATAACATAGGTTAAAAGGAGGATTTAAAAGAAAAATGAAAATGTACATCTAAATGTTTAAGATGGGATACCTCATACCTATAATATGTAAATAAAGAGAGATCATATGTTTAAGTCTTACTCTGAACAAAATGTTCAAAGTTAAGCTATGGAGTTTTTTCAACAATGAGTTTCCTTCTGAGGGGGTTGAGAGTGCAGTCCCGGCTGGGAAACGAATAGGTGAGCCCGATTAAAATAACATATATTTTTTGAAACAGGATCGTATATTTACCGTTAAAAAAGATGTTTCTAGTTATGAATCTAATCAGTTACCCTTATAAGGATAAAAGGTGGATTTAAAACCAAAAAGGAAATTGTTACTCGAACATCTATCAAACTGTAATTAAGTCTAAAATTAAGTTGACAACAATGGCTTAATGCAATCAAACCACTGGTTAGCAATTGTGTGAATGAAGAGACGACAACAAGCCAACAATGGGAATCACCATGGATATTCCACTACAACTACCACTGCTTCTGACTATTAGGGTTTTACCTTATCCCCATTACACATGGCGATTTCATCTCTCTACCCGCCAAATTCCACCCTTTATCCCCTTCTCCCAAATCCCCATCTTTCTTCATTCGAAAGATTCAGAGGCCACCCACATGACGTATTGAATTCAACAACAAGAAGAAGCAGAAGTAATTGTAGAAGATTTGCTGTTTCGTCATCGCACTCGAATCCCAGAATTCTTAAGTCCAATCGGAGGTCGAGGTTCGGTCAGAGGCTATCGCCGTATGATAGTGATAATGAGAATGAAGATGTTGACGATGATGATGATGATGATGATGGGTGATGATGATGATGAGTTTTGGCTATCTGATGTGAGTTGTTCTGGTGTTATGGGGTTAACTGTTTTAGGGTTTGTTGAAATTTGCATTTTTGGGGGTGTAGAGTTGTTAAAGTTCGATTAGTGCTTTTAGTTGTAAATTTGCATTTGGTTTCTTGAAAATTGAACGATTTGAAGTTTGATTTAATATATTCTTGATGCTTTTGTAAGGGGATAAAGGTGGTATTTTGATTCATAGTTCCATTTCCAAAGTGATTATTTCGATTTGAAGAATCAAAATAGATGATGAGTAATGACTGGTTATGATCTGATTTGTTAAGCTACTTCTTTGGTTAGTTTAGCCTTCAATAATTAGAAATGCTGATAGGCCTCTTGGTTTTGTGGCACCTGGGGTTTATCCAATTAATGTGGTGTGGGTTCGAGTCCCACTAAACGGGCAATTGGTGGTTTTTAGGACTCGTTTTTAAGGGAATGAGTGCGCTCACTGTTCAAAAGAAAATTAGATATATAGAATCATGATAGTTTTTTGTCGAACACTCAAAAATCAACCCAAGTTAGTCTTCATATCAGGCACAACTTACTTGATCGGTGTTCTAGACTAATTTTAACTTGTGTTAGCTTCCTGTTTGAGAACCCATTTAGAGAAATTAGCAAACCACTGATTATAAGTAGGTTTATATATAGTAGAATAACTCCGGTTGCTCCTTTGTCAACACTATCTTCTTTGACTCTTCAATGTATATACAGGACCCAGGATCAGATTTTGATGATGATAAACCCAAACGTAAGTCACAAACTGCAGTTAATGGCAGTGGGAATAGAGGTAATTCATTTGAATATTGAGAATTTTTAAATATGTTGTTATTGGTATGTATATGTTCCTTCTAAATGAATTGAATCTTTAGGCAGCATGTACTCAAGGACAGGTAGGAAACAGCAGATCAACAGAAATGGAAAGGTCATGTTGGATAGAAACAACTTCAGGGGGAAAGATAAGGTTGGGTTTAACCATCTAGATGGCTTTTCTACTTTAAATTTTCTACTTATTTTTTTCGATGGTCAGTTTCTTACTAACAAAACTGATTATCTAAGGGACTAAGGATAAATTAAAATACATTTTTTCTCCTTCCTATACTTAATTTGAGAAACTTTTACACCCACTTAACGTGTCTCTCTTTTTCCCACAATAATGTCCTTTTTGGTCATTTTGCCTATTAATTAGTTATAGGGTCTTTCTGTATAAAATGTCAATGTATCTGTTCATTAGTCCTGTGTTAGACATTGTGCATCTTTTTTTATATAAATTGGAGCTGTTAAAAGGTGGTTTTGTGTACCGTTTGGGTCACTTTGTAATCGGTTAATATAAAAGTTAGCAATCTAGATAAATCCAACATTTTCACACAACTTGAAACGTTTTTCGTATGAAAGTTATCATTTTAGACAGGTGGTTTTTTGCATACAAGAAGACCCAAATAGGGGTACAAAGTCATCTTTAAATGACTCAGATGTACAAAGAAATGCAAAATGACTAAAATGGGACAAATGAAACAGTATATTGGTATTTTATTCAAAATCCCCTCTTTAATAATTAGAGTTTCCAACACTCAAACATCAAATTATTTTATTATTGTAAATTAAAAGGCATAAGCCCATCCGAACTCTGTCCTTACAACCAGTTTTGTTGCACTGATTATTTGAATCTTTTTAGTGAATATTGTACAATTACTTAAAGAAACTGCTTGACTTATCAAATTAGCAACAGGAGGTAGGGAAATCTTCAAAGATCAAATATCGGTGTTTATTAGATGAAATAGATGTTGATGAAAAATGGTTTCCCTTACTCGATTACCTCGCAACATTTGGCCTCAAAGATTCTCACTTTTTACAAATGTACTCGCGACACATGCCTTCACTTCAAATAAATGTTACTGCAGCAAAAGAAAGATTGGATTACTTGATGAGTGTTGGTGTAAAAAGTAAAGATATAAAAAAAGTACTCTTGAGACAGCCACAAATTTTACAGTATACAGTGGAAAGCAATCTCAAATCCCATGTGGCGTTTTTGGTCAGTTTGGGCATTCAAGATTCAAGAATTGGGCAGATAATAACAGCTACTCCATCTATTTTCTCGTATAGTGTGGAAAATTCATTAAAGCCTACGGTTAGGTATTTAATTGAAGAAGTTGGTATTAAAAGAAGTGATTTAAGTAAAGTTGTGCAGCTGAGCCCACAAATTTTGGTTCAAAGGATAGATAATTCGTGGAATGCTAGGTATAGATTTCTTTCCAAGGAACTCGGAGCACCCAGGGACAGTATAGTAAAAATGGTCACGAAACATCCTCAGCTTCTTCATTATAGCATTGAAGACGGTTTATTACCAAGAATTAATTTTTTAAGGAGTATTGGCATGCACAATTCAGATATACTGAAAGTGTCTACTAGCCTCACTCAGGTGTGATTTCTGTCATTTTATCTTTTTACTTATCACTGCGCTAGAAACACTAAGATTTGTCTAGACACATGGTTTAATGGAAGTCTTTAGTTATTAGTCTTATGCCTAAATGACCCATGAGAGATTGGGGAGTGTTAATTAATCAGAATAAGGCTTAGTGTTTTGTACTTGTTTCTTATGGGCAAAGAGGTAAATCTACGGCAGAGGTGGCATTTTTGACCCATTTACTGATGAATTGGTCGATTTGTTGTGTCTTATTATCTAAAGGGGCTATTGGGTAAAATGAAAAATAGCTAACCGTGTATATCAATCCATACAACCTCCTAACTAGTTTTATCCAAATATATATATTATTGAAATAATATAATTCTTGTGATCATATTTGACACAATAATGCTTTACAAAAGAAGTTACAAAATTTGGACCGAAAATGTTTCAAGTTAACCAACCTGACCCTCAAATTTACCCTTTTTGTCTGTTACCCAACCTGGCCGCCACCTGCACATCTCACCACCTCTAGTTGTAGTGCATCTTCTGAAACTGTTCTGATCTATCTGCATGTTCTTGTTATAACTCCATTTGGAACAGTGTGATGCATTTTATATTTTTTTTATTCTAACATGTTGATGTGGATTCACAGGTGTTTTCATTATCCCTCGAGGGAAATTTGAAGCCCAAATACTTATATTTGGTCAATGAACTTCAAAATGAGGTCAAATCTTTGACTAAATACCCTACATACCTAAGCTTATCCCTAGACCAAAGAATTCGTCCCCGCCATAAATTTTTGGTTGCGCTAAAAAAAGCTCCAGAAGGACCGTTTCCTTTGAGTTCATTTGTTCCAAACGATGAAAGCTTTTGTCAACAGTGGGCAGGAACTAGCTTAGATAAATATTTAGCGTTCCGCCAAAGGTTATTACTCAAAGATCTAGCAAAAAAATACGAGAGATCATGACCCTGTTTTCCCGCCAAAAGTTTTGATACTTTGTTCCCAGTACAATATATTTGGGATGAGTTTCCTTTGGTAGCTTATGTGTTCTTGAATGGTACTTTGGTAAGTGATCTCATACATTTTTATGTGAGATTTGTATTTATCTTTCTTTTTTGACATGTGATCCCGTTTCTATGTTAATGCAGGTAGGGATCAAGTTTTCTTAATTATTTTTGAGACCAGGTGTAGCTCGTGTTAATTGATTAGTGATCGACCAAGATTGCCTTTAAAGTTAAAACTGATGCTTTTAAGGTTAATGCCTCTTTTTAATTTTGATACTTTAAGGTGTAAAATGTAATTAAAATAAGTAAAGGGTATAAATGGGTTAATGGGTTGTAAATGGGTTGGTGTATCAACTTGTTTTATTAAACACGTTAAACATGTCAATCCGAGCAGGACCTATTTATTAAGCGGGGTAGATGTGACAATCCAAAACCTGATTATTTTCGTGTCGTGTCAGGAATTGCCATCTCCATATATGATCATAATCATTATATTGGAATATAAGTTCTATTGATTTTCTTGAGCTGGGGGTCTCTCTAGGAGCCGCCTCTCTACCCCCACGATAGAGGAAAAGATGCCCTCATTCCACCATCCTCAGACCCTACGAATAGCTTTGCTATGAATAGGATTTTACTGGATAAATTTATTTATTTGTTTGTAAGTTTTATTAATTCTTTTAAGAAAGACACCTTTGTGAAAATAGATGATTTCTATAAAAACAAAGTTTTTATTTTCTATTTGATTGTGATGGCATATTTCCAAAACACCCTGGAGATTAATTTTCTTTAACATGAAATCTTTTCTTATCTGGCACCATTGTCATTTTATGTTCCTAATATTCATACAGGTTAAATTTGGCTCTGCAAGAAGACACCAGAAATCCTGTACCTGAGGAAAACCGAGACTAGCCCTGGTTCGATCTTTTTGTATACTATGAACCCCAAAGTATGGATAATTTGTTATTTTTTTTATAAATTGAAGATATGAAATGCGTGTAGAAAGGTATAGATAGGATTATTCATGGGGCCGACATATAGTTTTTTGGTTCTGATACATGAATGTTGAGTTAAAGTTGTATGAAAAATGACTTTTTCTTCTTTATTTTTCATCTTTATTTTGTTGGTTTGTTAAAAAAAGTTGGAAACGATATTTAGGTAGTCAAAGCTCAAGGCACACTGGCGCACTCAAGTTGAAGGGCGTAAGGCGCATAAAAAGTTCACGTATGAAACAAGCAAAGTTCACATATATTATTCCGGGTCATTTTTAGTTGTTTTAGACATGTTTTAGTTTTGTTAGACTAGTTTTGAGTGTCTTTTGGGTTTTTTAGAACTCTTTTTGACCATTTAACACCCGTTCAAACAATTTTTTTTTTCCGGTTTTGACCTATTTATTCCAGTTATTTTGCATTGACAATGCCTGGGCGCCTAGGCGTGCGCCTTTGATTACATTGAATTATGTCAAACATGGTATTTATGTAGGGTTTATATTATTATGATTTTGAATGGTATGCATAATGTGAAAAGTGGCCAATGGTAATGTGAAGAGCCACATTTTGGGTGCGAGATATGTGATGTGGATCCAGTCCTCTGTTTTGCATTAGTATTCAACCATTTTTATGCTTTTAAAATTAGTTAGGTGAGAATTTTTAAAATGATGAATTCTGATAATATCAATTGGTACACATTAAACAGTCTTATCCCTTGAGATGTAAATTAAGCTTATACACGTAAATTAAGTTCGTTGAGCATCGCCTTAGTAGTTTTTTTTTTTGACAAATCAAGTTCCTTGGAGTTTAGTAATTGAACGAGTCACTTCTCAAATCTCTTATCTCCGGATTCAATGTAGCTACACGCTTGACGTAAGAGTTGTTGTGATGAAGACGGTTGCTATTAGAAGTTGTAATCTTATGGTAAAATAACATAAATGTATATATGTGCTCTAGTTCTATAGTAAAAATAAATGTAATACTCAATTGTTTAATTGTTTTTGCATATAATAAAATAATAATAAAGCTAAGCAAAATAAATATTAAGGTTTTAGGTAGAAAAAAAAATTAAACTTTTTTTTGTTGAAGATTGCATGAATTTGTGTTCAATGAATGGCATTGAATTGAAAACTGAACCAAACGGGTCCCCCAATTCTATTTTTAAATCAATAATTGTCATTATAACCGATTTTATTAGTAGCAAATGAATTGAGTGTAAATAAATTACCCAAATTTAAGTTTACATGTAGAAAACCACCTATCGTGTATTTATGTCTTCTTATTGTCGAGTCGTCGTTTTAAACCAAACCAACCGTTAAACTGTTAGAACTACGGTTTGAATACCGCTATGATTCTTAAAAAAAGTAATAATTAAAGACTATGTTTTAAGTTGTAAAACTTTTCCTTCTCAATTTTGGTTTGTTTATTTGAACAACAAAATGAATAAAAGAATTCAAAAATCAATGCAACTATGTACACTATATTGAAGAAAACTTTGGAATATTCATTTTGACCCCTATGTGACTGGGACACTCATGAACCAATACAGTCAAACTCATTTCTATAATTTCCCATACACCAATGTCATATTTTATAATTTTGCAACTATAAATAAATAGTTATATTCAATACAAATTGCTAAACCTTGGATTGATTAAATTAATAAGCACAACATTTTATGGTATCAAACGCCTAAATAACTTGTTATTCTATGTTACAAACTTCAAAAATTCTCTTTTAATATATTAATTTTTGCAAAACAATGTTAATATATCACACATGCTAAAACTAGTTTCCCTATATGCAATAACTTGTGTCAATTTCAATATATTTCAAATTCAATATACTTCGATAGTTTTGTGTTTAAAATCTTAAAAATATTAAAGAAATTAAAGGTTACACCATATATAACAAAAGTTAAGCTTTAAAATTCAATACAGAAAATAGGAAACTAAATCCACTATATTAGTAGTTTTGTGTTTAGAATCTTTATCTACCATTGAAGTTAGCATCAGAAAACACATTTTAAGTCTCATCAAAACTTCTTGATGACTAACTAACCAAAACTATACTTGTTGCATTGATTGCCAAAAATTAAAACTATAAAATCCTCCTTACACTTTCTATTTAGTCTTCTCTTTTTCTTCTTCAATTTTATATTATTTACCTCCATTCACTCTAAATGCTTTGCTTCTTATTGCTACTTCAACTACATTTGCTTGTTAGAACCTTTGTTGCATGCGAACGGGCTATCCGGAAGATTCAAACCTTGACTGCTTTCGCTACATAGAGAAAGCATTACATGTTACTTCAAATACTTCATTAAAACAAGAAGTAAGACATCAGTAGCACGCACCCAAAAAGCACATGGTTGGCCCACCCAGTGCTTTTTGGATGATTGCTACTTTGCTACTGACACTAAGACGAAGGAACATACTTCTCTTGATCGTCGTAATTGGCACCTTCTTGATCTAAAAGATTTGTAGTGAGTTTTGGAGATTGAAACTTGGAGTCATCAAGGACTTGATCTAGAATTGAAAGAGTTAACTTTTCTAGAAAATAAACACGTGAAACTACTAAAAGGTCAATAATTATAAAACCAATGTTCACGTTACCTTGGTTTTGATCATCATACGTGTACTCAACGTATGAAGGTCCTCGTGTCAAGTGTAGTTGTGAAAGGCGCATCATCTCTAGTTGTGTTGCTACCTCATGTTCTTCTAGTACTTGTCTACCGAACAATCTTGAAGGCTCTAAACCATGTTCAACACTTCTAAAAGTAAAAAATGTGATCCATTGATCATATTCCCACAATCATATGAACTAGTTCTAGGGCCAGGGGACCCGTTTTGTCACTTAATCTAGGCTATGGATAACAATTTGACAAAACTAATGTAGTCCTAAAAGGGAAAAATGATCATTTAATTATATAATATGATTTAATTATCTATTTTCTTCAAAGAAATATATAAGAATCAAGTCATACAGAAAGAAGATCTTACTAGCTTGAAGATCATGATCCATTTCCACATGATGTGAATGGTAACACATAGGAGCCTCAAATTTCTCAAAGTATTTTCTAAATAACAATTCGGTAAACAGAGTTATATGTATGTTTAAAGTTAAAGTAGGACAAATGACACATATGAAGAAGTAACGGTTACCTGTCAAATAGTTTTAGCTTTTCTCTGTACGGCTTTACAAGAACACGGGCCCAACAAACATAATGCGGGTTCCCCTTTGACAAAACCATTTGCACCGTTTCAGAGTTATGAAACGTTACAAATCCAAACATCCGTTTTTGTTGGCAAGGAATTCTCACATCATTAACCGGGCCAAAGTTGCTACATAATATAAAGACATAAGCCATAAATCCCATTCAAATAACCCTTTATGGTTCTCAATGTAACAATGTGAAAAAAAATCCATGAAGGTTAAGTATCTAACAGGTCAAGCACTTATAGAAGGTCAAACAGGTCGAAAGTCCCGCAAAGTGTATTTTTAATGCATAACGGGTCAACCCAACTCAAAAAGATAGACTGTTATGGAATATTATCTTTTTTGTATTAACTACTACTTGTCAAGCTAATCATTTATTAAAACTTATTTTTTTATATAATATAGCATAACGGGTCAACCCAACTCACCCAAAAGTACATATTTTGACCCATTATCCACTCACCTAACCCACTTGACCCGCCATTTTTTCACCTCTAGCTACAAGTTTTACCTGAAGTAGTTGGCAACATCGTCTTCGGTGAAGGTGCTTTCCGCTGGAAAAGTTAAATAAATTTGCTTTGACCCACTAACAATCGGGCCCGGACTTGGAATATTACGATCATAGCGGTTTTCTGTGTACCTTGATACATCATCAGCTAAAACTACTGAATGTTGCCCATGAGGTCTGCAACTTAAATACATCACAAAGTTTACTAAAAAGTATAATAAATCACAAAAGATGAGAACTTTACAGACTAAAGATTTAAGCAAACCTGTCAATAAGCCGAATACTGTTTTTCAAACGGGCAAGAAGTTTAGTCAAACTATAACCAGCTTTACCATGGCGTTGACTTTCGGTCAAATACCCTTCGGCCTGCAGAGTCCTACCATATCTTTCATAATAAATCATAGGCAATGAAGCAATGGAAACTGGATTACCCCTTCTTGATTTCAAGATTTCTGCTATTTCAAACTCGAGTTTTTCAAGTGAACCAGGTGAAAATGCAGCTTGATCATCAATAAACTCATTTGAATTATAATCAGACATCGATTGCCCGTGAGAGAATTTACAGTTACTGCCATGTTTACAGTATCCTTTACTGAAATAATGGCAAATCTTTGTTGGGTTACCGTCTCTTCTTCCTCTAATACTAAAATGACCATCTAGAGAGTAACAGTTGTCAGAAAAGCTTGTGATTTCGCGATTGAAAGGCTCAAAGTCATCGGTTAAACCTATGAAATGATCATGGTTGTGATACCTACAGTCATCAGGAATCATGTTTTGATAGTGTGATGGCATTGGTGGTGGGATTTGCAAAGCTGATGGGGCTGAAAAGGGTGTATGGGAATGAAATAGGGGCCCGGGTTGAAGTGTTGGTGAAAGAGGAGGCAAAGGAACAGGTTTTGGGCCTAAATTTAGATCGATTTTGGCTTTTTGTATCATGTTTTTGATCAGATTATCTGGGCCAAAAGCTAGTCTGATCATTTCGCGGTCAGCATGATCTGATAAGTATATATAACCGATTACTTTTCGGGTATTACTTTCTGATTCTGTTTCTAGTATTCTATTGTACACAATTTTTGCAGCCTCAAAAGCTTCCATTTTGTCATCTGCCCAAAAAGCCCCAAATGAGAAATTGTTCAAGAATGTAATTAAATTTTGAAAGTAGATTTAAGAATAGATAACGGTTTAATCATATCAATAATTTATAATCATTAACATACATAAACGTGCAAAAGAACCCATATGAGAAATCATTAAAAAATGTATTTTGAGTAATTCAAATTCAACTGGGGAAGTGAATTTAAGAATAAATAAGAGTTTAATCATAACAATAATGTAATCATCAACATACATAAACATACAGAAAAACCCATATGAGAAAATCATTCAAAAATGCATTTTATGTATTTATATTCAATTGGGAACGTGAATCAAGAACAAAAAACAATTTAATCATAATAATAACTTCTATTTATAAACACGCAGAAGTAAAACACCTTAATTAGAATCTGCATATGAATCAAATAAGCAATTACATATGAAATTAACATAAGCTCCTAGTTTCATATCAAACCAATAACAAAACCAAGAGAAAAAAGGTTTAATTTTTTTAATACTTCTTGAGCAAATAAAAACAATACTTTTTTAAACTTCATGAAACCCTTGTTCTATGGTGATTTTTTCAAGATTCATTGAAACAATTCTGGAAAACACATCAAGATTGCAATTTTTGCAATTTCAATCAAACCCAGAGGTTAAAATCATGAAAAATCATACATAACAACATATACACACACATATACATATACACATATTTATATTATATAGACGATTAAAACTTACCCAATAACCAAAATCTTGAAAATTGAATAGTTCACCAGAATCACCTACACAAGAACACCATCGTCTTCACCATTACCCTTCATTCAAATCAATCTTTTTGCAGAAATTTCAAATCATCTGCAGCAAAACCGCTACAACAAACACAAAATTGAAAAACAAAAGGGCAAAATGTTGTATTCTTTGAATCTGTGTGTGTGTTGAATTTGAATGAATGTGTGAAAAAAACACAGTGTTACAAGAACAAGTAGGACACTTTATTCATCTTCTCTTCTTTTAGAGCAAAAGAAGTTGATATAAAAACACACACAGAGTGAGTGTGTGTGTGTGTGTGCGAGTATGGTGGTGATTGTGGTGTTTTGAAATGCCCCACAATTTGTTTTTGCTGCACAGCCCACTACAGCTGGGAGACGTGCATGCTCCAATTACCTTTTTACCCTTTCTCTTGTTTTTTTTTTCTAGTTAATTAATTAATATTTTTTTGGTAATTTTAAGTAAATCCAATTGGCTTTAACAATGATAGTTGATCACAAAATGTGAGGGACGGAGAAAGATTTCAATTAGCAAAGTTCATAATTAGACTATCCACTAATATATATAATTTTTTATAATAAAAGAAGTGAATCTATATTTAGTTCATCAGTTTTGTTTAAAATTTTAAATTAATCAGTGTCATTTTATCAACAGAATAAAAATGTTAATGTTAGGTTTATAAATTATAGTTTCTTTTAGAAAGGTGAAAGCAATTGATTGATTAAAATTTGTTAATTTAATAATTAAAGTTGAGTTGAACAATAAGTATCAAATTACATACTGGCATGATCTATGTTCATAAATAAATGTTTAAAATAGTTATTTATTGAAAGTTCACCAAAAACCCTCAAAATTTACATTTTTATATTTAGCGGCAAATCCACTTGTTTTTTCTAGTGGGGTCCACATGAGTAATATAAAAAAAACTTATTAATAAAAAAAGCAATAAAATAATAATTTTAAAAAGAATAAGAAAGTGATGGATAAGGGGTAGTTTGGGAAATAAATTAAAAAAATGATGAGCGGTTCTATCGGCATAATCAAAGGGAGACTCCACCTCTTCGTTAAAAGCTAGGTTTCAGTTAACCCATCTCCCCCTTTTCCCGCCAAGACAATTTGACCATTTAACCTTCAAATGTACAACACATTTTGCACAAGGTACAAGCCATCATATACAAATTTTTATATAAGAAAAATAATAATTATATGAAAATCATGTAGTACTAAATTATACCTCCAAAATTAGATATATGTGTAAAATTTCACGTATTCTAGTATGTGTTCATGTAAAGTCAGAAATTTCGTTAATATTTAAATTTCTTACTTTTTAAGAAAATAAAGTGAAAGATGAAAAAATTAAGTAGACTTGTAGAAAATAAGCTATAAGTAATTGAAAAGAATTCAAGTCTAGATAACTATAATAATCATATACGTTTACCATTGGACATGTTATATGAGTCAATAAAGTAGACACACTAAATAATTTTATGGGAATTTTATGAATATAAAGATAAACAGGTGTTTGATATAAACATGGCATATAAGTATATACTAAACACGTACTCACTCGTGAGCGTGTTTATATACTAAACACTAGTTTTAGTAAACCCGTGTATTATACGGGTTGAATAAATATAATATTAAATATAATAAAATTTTACTTAATTATAAAATGATATTTTAAGATAAGATATGATTTAAATTACGTAGATGTAAAAACTATAAGTAATAAAACAATGATATCTTTATAAAAAAAAATTCAAAAAAAATCAAACATTTTGTTTAAAAAAATTGTCATTTTTATAAATATCCTTATCATAACTCTCATTTTTAATTATTTTTGGTTATAAAAATTTACTTTTTAAAAAAACTAAAATTAAAATATTTAAGTTTGATGTTTTAGGAAAAAAAATTAAAAATTTGTTTCTTTAGAAATAATATCATTAAAAAGTATCTTTCTTAATTTATTAGAAAACCATTTTTAATCTAAAAAAATTAAATAATGTTATTTGTAATTAAGGTAATTATTTAATAGGAGAGAGAAGCGGAATAATTTTTGTGAGAATTAATATGGTGTTGTCATGTGTCCTTTACAGTTACACTTTTAGTATAGAGTTGAAGGATTGGTGTTGACACCAATAAAAACATATATGTTTTATTTATATCCGACATTTGTTGTATTTTACGTTCTATATCTATACTATATTATAATGCACGAAGGAATGATTCCGGCCAAAGTTAAGAGATTTGTAAATTTTAAGCATAAGGTACAACCTAAAAAATTAATTTAACAAGGGTAATTAAGTTTTTTGACGCTACTAAAAAAGTGAAACTTTAAACTTATTTACACTTAGACACTCGTACCTTTAATTATATATAATTTTTTCCATGTTTGTTACAATATGCTTAAAAGAATGAATTCAGTTTTTTAAATATAAAACTAACCAGAGACAAATACCATAATAAAAAATATCGCACACGCCGCATCGCGCGGGCACGTTACTAGTATGTATTCAATATCTGAATTACATAATTAGTTTTTGAAGAGTGGACAAGTAGAAAAAGTGTTGGCATGGTATCGATGAAATTAAATTAGAAATTTTAAAACCTGCTTATTGTGAAGTTAATTTCCTTTGCTACATTGTAAAGATATTGAAAGTGGAGTAACACTGTTTATTTTCGGACTATCACACATATAAAGAATCTTTGTTTCACCGTATGCTAAGAAATTTGTTTAGAAGTCTATAATAAATAAATGAGTAAATTATCATTTGCATCTTTAATGTTTATTCATTTTAACCACTTGCATCCTTGCAGTTTCAAAATTACCAATGACCCCCTAATGTTCATTTTCATATCCATTTGTATCCAAAACCCTAACACCGTTAATTATTCCGTTAATTCTTTTATAACAAGACTAAAATGCCCCTAAGAATTTAAAAAACAAAAAAAAAATATGGGACCACCTACAACTTCTTCTTCTTCTTCTTCTTTGGCCACCATAAACACACACCTACATCCACCACCACCCATCAACATCACCACCCATCACCCATCAACGCCACCACCCAAACCTTCTTCTTCCTCTTTTCTTGAAATCCACCACCACCCATCGACGACACTAGCATCAACACCATGAACACCACAACCCACTCCATCATCGACCTGCACACATCACCACAACCCAACTCCACCACAGCCGCCCCTCACCACCACAACAGTCGTCACCCACCATCAACCAGACCCACTATAAACCCTAATTATCACTGTTCTAAGCCCTCCCTCCCTTCTTAGATCCGTAATTTCAAGTTCTCTACCGGTGATGTGGTTGTGATGGTGGTAATGGGGGCGGTTGTGATGGTGGTAATGGGGGCTGTTGTGGTGGTGATTGGCAATTATGGTAGTGGGAATGGGGCTGTGGTGAGAGGTGGTTATGATGGTGGTGATGGGAACTGTTATGGCGGCGACGGGGGTGGTTGTGGTGATAGGGGCTGTTGTGGCGGAGACTGATTGGTTGTGGTGGTGGTGGTGATGGGGCTGTTGTGATGACGACCGGGTGGTTGTGGTGATAGGGGCTGTTGTGGCGGCCTGGTGGTTGTGGTGGTGGTGGTGATGCGGCTGCTGTGGTGGTAGTGGTGATGCGGCTGCTGTAGTGGTGGCGATAGAGGTGGTTGTGGTGGTGGTGATTTGAAGAAGAAGGTGTTGATGGATGAGACCCACAAGGTTTTTTATGTTATTATTTAATTTAAAGGGTAGTTTAGTCTTTTCAATAATGATTTTAACAGAAACATTAATAATGTTAGTCACTTAGACTCAAATGAAGATAAAAATAAAATGATATAGACTCAATTGAAGATAATATGAAACATTAGAGGTTAGATGGCAATTTTGAAACCGTAAAAATACAAATGTTTAAAATGAACAAATGTTAGTGATGCAATTGATAATTTACTCTAAATAAATTGTTTAAAAATACATGTAGTTTAATTGTATCAAGATATTGAAATGATATTCCTCATAAAGTGATGATGGTTTAGGTCTAATAGTGGGCAAATGATTTAGCTTTTGAAGTAGTTTTAATGATTTGTCAATACATCTTTTAAAGATGAAAAGAAATAAATAAGTATATTATTCAGTAGAAAAAATTTTAAAAATCATTTTCAGGCCCTTAAACTTATAATCATATCTAAATCTGAGTGGTATTCATTACTTAAAAGAGACCACTAATCTATCAACGCGATTTACAAGTTACAACTATTTAAGAGTTGAAAAACAGAAACTCAATACAAGTTATAAAACTAAAGCTCAATTTAAATAAAAAGTTGAACAATTGAAATTTAAGCCCATTACCCAAAATGTTTAAAATGTCAAAATAACTAAATAACTAATTCACAAATTTCTCTCTCTCTCTCTCTTATTTTCAAAACCCAGATTCCATTCCTTATATTTTTTCTATCTCAATTAAATAATACATATTTATTCTTCTTTTAATAATATTTCTCTTTTTTCTACTCATATTTATTAATAAAATATACTAAAAAATATAGGGTAAATTATAAATTTTATCCTTTAAGTATACTTAAAATTATGGATCTTGTCCTTAAACTTTGATAAGTACATTGAGCGTCCTTTATTTAAAAACTTATCATACTTTCTGTCTTTTCGACTAACAAAAGTTAACTTTTTCAGTTAATTCGTAAAATACCATTTTACTCTTACCCCTTAAAGGATGAAATCTGTAATTTTCACTAATGTTTTATTTTTTTCCTTTTTGTTTTTATTTTATTTACTATACTTTTCTTTATTTTATTCTCTTTTCTAATTACTTTTATTCTTATAAACTTTTTTTAAATGATAACTTTGCTCTTAACCCTTAAATAATGAAATGTGTTATTATTAATCTTTATTTTTTCTTTATTTTTTCTTTATATTTTTAATTTATTTTCTATACTTTTATTTATTTTAGCCACTTTCATTTGAAAAAACATTATAAATATTAGTAATAATTTAGTTTTATTTTTTTTATAAAATGTAATTTTATTTATAGATTTTTAATTTTCTATAAATTTATTTTCATTTGTTCACTTTATTTTAATAAAACCAATAGAAATTAGAAAATTCGGTTTTTAACATTTTTGGTACAAGATTTTTTAGTTGTTTCAAATTATTTGGTTTTGGGTTAGTATTCAAAACCGATTAGAAAAAGTAAGAATTTGATTTATGATATGAATTACTAATTTTTCGTATTCAATCAAATGGTTTGTTTTTAAATATAAATATAGTGTGTTAACTTATAACTTTAATTTAAAATAAAATATACTAAAAAGATCTCTAAACAACTGCAAGAGAGTTTTTAAATAAACAAATCATTCATATTTTCTTTAGTTAAATACACTTTTATTTAGGGTTTTATTTAAACTGTTAATAATGAGTTTTTATCAATATAAATCAAAACCAAACCATTTAAAATTAAAACGAAACTGAACCAAACAATTACTAAGGGTTTTGCTTTGGTTTGGTTTTACGATTAAGCTTATTGAACCTACAATAAAAAACACTTAAATGCCCATGTATTAATTAAAGCTTAATTATACATATAGTTCAACTTAGAATTATTATAACACAGTAAAATATAAAAAGTCACATCTCAAAATCATATGGTCTCTAATATAAACTGTAAGCCAAATTGTGTAACATAGTTGAAAATTCTTATACAAAAAGGTAATAAAAAAAGCGACGGTGAAACAAAAACGATTACTAGTTTAAATTTTATAACATAAACAATATATTTTGAACTCTCTAATTTGCTCTTGTACGATTAAAAAGATAAATAACTAATTTTTAGAAACCAAAAAATATAATAAATTAAAAACCAATAAATAAAAGTATATTTAAAAAAATTAAAAATAATTATATTATATTTCAGATAAGTTTATAAAATCAAAATGATTAAAAAAGAGAAAGTAAATAAAATTAAAATAACATGGAAATAATTAAAGATTAGTGACAATTACAGATTTCGTCTTTTAAGTGGTAATGACAAAATGGTTCATTCACATAAAACTAACTGAAAAAATTAACTTTTGTTAGTAGAAAGAACATAAAGCGTGCTAAATTTTTAAATAAAGGACACTTAGTGTATTTATCAAAGTTTAAAGACATGATCCATAATTTTAAACATATTTAAAGGATAAAATTTGTAATTTACCCAAAAATATATGAAAGATGAATAGTGAACCATTATATTTGAGGTACGAGATTGTTTTCCCATTAAATTATCTAGATAGTGTATAGGGATAATGAACGGAATGAAGTGAGTATTTTATTGATTTTTGTTAAATATAAGGATGATAACTGACATGGGGAATGAGATATGAATGCTCTTACGATTTGTTTGATAGTCTCTCAATGATTACATATAGAAGCTACTTCTAAATCAGTTAGAGGTAAAATATGTTTGTTTTACTCAAAAATATTTCTTAATGATTCATGAAGCTTTTCAATGAATAAGCTTTAGAAACAATTCAAATATCACATTTTATTTTTATAACCTCATAATGATTTAACACAAGGTAGTCACACAACCTTTTATATAATTAAGATCCTGAAAGGGCCAAGATCTTAAAGTTGAGTAGGAAAAAAGAAAACATTATTTACAAACTAAATTGTGTATTTACATTGATGATTCATTTAGATGATGTCCCTTGCGTGATAGGGTTTTTCCTATGCCTATGAATTTCATTAGACCTGGAAATAACATTTGAAGATTCTGTTGGGTTTTTCAATATCAATAGATTGTTTCGCTTATGTATCAAAATGAAAAAAAAATCTACGAGAGTTCTTTCCTAAACCCTAAAGAGAGTACTTGAGTTTTCCTAATAAATAAAAGTGTAGCATGCCTGAATCTAATTGGGGTTCAGGATGGTGGAGAGACTGGGTCGAAAGAAGAGTTATTTTGATTGTAAGATATCTAATAAAACCGTCGTTTGTGATAACTTAAACCCATGACCTTCATAAGTCAGCAAACTTAACAGTTGATTCACACCATTTTTCAACTCTATTAAATTATAATGTATTTAAAAACAAAGAATCATAAAGACATGGGTTAACTTCATTTAGAGGTAAAATGCTAGAATAAAGTGAGTTATTTCAATGATATGACGTTACAAAAAATAAAAAAAAAATAATAATAATAACTCGTTACATAACCCAACCCTAGTGTGATGTGATCGACCTACATCCCGAATCCCGATGGTAATCTTTTCAAAATGTTACATCATAGATACCTACTTACAAAGAGTTAAAACCGTAAAGCCTTAACAACTACCGAGTCAGACCTTATACAAGAAAATTCTAGAAAGTTCAAGAAACCGACACTCCGGCTACATAACTTCAACAAATTATAAATAATATTAATAATTTTAATGTGTTACCTATCAAATGGTTGTTTGAAGAAATTCCAAAAGGACCAATCTACCAAAATGACCTGTTTTGATGTCAATTTATTTGCTCTTAACAGAAATTATAAACAAACAAACATCACTACATCACTTTTGAATGTTTCTTTCTTCTTCAACTTCAATAACACTAACACTTCTTTCTTCAACAATACTACGAAGACTTGGTTGCCAATAATCAAGTGTGGATATTAGTTTACTCGGCGATCCAACCGTCTTCGTGGTTCGTTGATCACAATTACTCGATGACGCACTTTCTTTAATCGGAACCTCTTTACGCCTAGACCCCGAAAACAAGCAAGTAAAACAACTTTTACTATCCGACTCGTTCCCCCCATCAAACGACTTTACACAAATCCCATCTCCATCTTCCACCGAACAACAACTCGTATCACTATCACCATCACCATCACCACCACTGTCTTTAAAACTCTGCCCATTCAGGTCCCCGTGCCCCGATAAACCTGACTTTTTTATCGACATTTTTTGAAGCTTCCTAACCGTTGAAACCGGGACAACATAAACCTTCTGGCCCGGCATCAACATAGTGTCAGGCTGCACGATGGCCCACGGTTGCTTGAAAACGTTCGGGTGGGCCACACAACATTTAGGATTCCGACGGATTATCTCGGAAGCCAACACCGGGCGGTCATGAAGCTCAGCGTGCCCGCCCGGATGCACGACTTTGACCCGTAGGTTCTTGGTGCTATTTGTGTAGAGCCAACTTCCAATCCCCATTGTTGGTTCATTGTTTACATAAAAATTGTTGTGGTTTTATTCTTGTTTATGGTCCTAGGTTATATCGTGTTAACTATGTTGTATTTGGAAGGCATCGTGATTTAAGTCGGGATTTTGCCGTTGCTAAACGTACATAAAGGATATTCAAGATTCCATTGTGACTACAATTGTAATTTGTGTATGTTAATAATAATTTGTTTTGTTATATCAAGTCAAATGAATATTTAACAATAAATTACACATTTAAAATAGGCAGAAATGGGTTCAAATATTGTTTGAAAACGATGGAATCGTTATAAAACCGAAACAATTGTCGGTTTGGTTTTCGTGGTTCGGTGGTTTAATGGTTCTGTTTAGTTTTAAACTTGGAACCGAGTGTGCAAAGCGAACCGTCATTTAGACCTAATTTATATTTCTTTTCAATATGTAGTTATCTATATGCATTATTTCCGTACTTACCATTTTAAATTTTTTAAAACGAACTAATAATTTTGTAAAAAGTAACAAAAGATCGGTTTATACTGTTAAAACCAAATTATTAGTCTGTGAGACTGACAACTTAGAGCATTCACAATCCATTCCTCATTCTTCTCACCATCCTTATAATTACACTAAAAATCATTATTTTTTTTCTTATTTTTAATTAAATAATACTTTTATATTTTTATTATTATTTTTTCTCTTTCATCTACTCACAACCGTTTTCAAAAATATTAAAAATTTATGGGGGTTGTACCGTGAGGAAGGGAAACACGATACAATCCTCATAAATTTTATAACTCTTTCACACTCACAACCACTTATAACCATCCCCTATAATATAGAAAACCTACTCACATAAAAATAGTGAACGAGCTGAGAATGCTCTTAGGCTGACAAACCAAACTGATAGTTCTTTTTTTTGGTCATTTTTCGAAGCCGTAGTTAACCTTAAGCTAGTCAAACTGAACCATAAAAACTCCACATTATATGCTATATTAAAAAACAACTTTAGTGCTATAATGACTTTTGTGGTTTTAACTTTTGGCCACAAAGGTTTGGTTTTTTTCTTTTTTCGCATTTGATTTGTGGTGAAATGCTTTTTTGGTTTTTGTTTTTTTTTTCTTTTTTGGCATTTTATTTGTAAATCAAGTGAAGTGCTACAATGAATTTTGGTATTTTTGTTTTTTAGCCATAAAAGTTTAATTTTTGTGTTTTTGACATCAAAACATTGGTGAATTGTATTTTAGTGGTGTGAGTGTTACAACAAAGTTTTATGTTTTTGCTTTTTGACCATAATTTTTTTTGCATCAAACATTAATGTTGTTTTTTTTTGTATCGTAGGTTATAGCAAGTGTAGTTACTGTTGCGATACTACGATAAAGCAAACCTATTATGAGCGAACACCATCGTTGCTGGTATAGATATTATCGGAACTGGTATCGGTATTTGTTTTTATGATTTCTGATTAGCCGAGTCGACAACAAACAAAGTCACGTCCGTAAGACAAGGGAAAGCAACCAAAATCCCTCGCATAGCGCGAGAGATAACACTAGTTTAATTTAAAAATAATTTATATAAAGAACACGTACATAAATGGCTAGAAGTGTGTTCACACACTTACAAATGTTCAATTGGTTTAACTCATACGTGAGTATGACCGTACGTGAACATAACGAACCCTTATCACATTTGTTCGTTTAGGATTGAACTTGTTTACGGGCACTTTACGAACATATAACTGAAAGAAAATTTTTGTTCGTATTCGTTCATTAAAAAATTGAACTTGTTCGCAAATAATTCACGAGCACGTAACCGAATGGTTCACGACCATAAAACCAAACAGTTTACGACCATAAAACCAAATGGTTCACGACCATATAACCAAACACTTTACAAACTAAAACACACATATGTCATATTAGAAAATAAAAATGCATCATCTTAAACATAATCGCCTTAAACAAGTATGAAATTAATAACATATAATCATGAACAAACATAATCATATTACCGAACGTTCACAAAAGTGGTTGAACGAACACAACGAACGCAAACTCTGTTCGTGTTCGTTTATTTATTTATTTTTTGAACAACAAGAAATTTTTTTCAAAAGGACCTTCCAACCAAACGAAAATTAATTGTTCATGTTTGTTCATTTACTTAGTAAATGAATGTAAACGAATTTTCGCCCGAACGATTCACGGACAATTCGTCGAATGTTTGATTCATTTACAACCTTATATATGAGTTGTATTAATATGAATTAGGATCATTACAGAGCCATATTTTTTACCTCGAGAAAAAAAATGACCATTGATTTATATAAATATAAATTAACTTTGATGATACTTGAGTTTTATTACATATGTGTATATCATACATAAATAATAAGTAATGTCAAACAATCATCAGCCCTAAATTACGCTTACGTGAATTAATGGTTCATAATATTTTTTGTTAATCAATGATTCTAGTAGTTTTATAATTAAAAATGATCTGCAAATACCTAACCCTAGAACCCAATAACCCATATTAATATTATCTATAACTATATTCAATGCATTGGTTGGTAAAATAAATATTTTTGGTTGACAAATAAGTAATTATACACAGGATGGGGGTCGGGAGAGAATAAGACAATAGGTAGGGTGATTTCGGCTAGTATCGGGCGCCAGCATCGTATTCTTGCTGATATCGAACCAACTTTCTTCCCTTCTTGTTGTCATCTTTCTTCATTCCGTCCACTGTAAGTACTATGGGGTTACGTTTACAGTCGTGATATTGTGCCGATTCAAGTTTTCAACTAGTTATAAAAGGAAAAAGATAAACTACTGTCTAAGTTCATATTAAAATTTAAAATAGCCCTTTATTGACTCGCATTTAAAAGTAAACTTGTTTTAGTTTAATTGGTATTTTGAACATGTAAAATTAGATTAATCATTTGTGTAGTTTAACCCTTTTATAAAAAACCAAAGTTTTATGATTGCGATGTCATATCTTATCATTTTATGGGCTTTACTGGTTATTCTATATATAACAATTAAAAACATGGGTCTACGGTAGCTATAGATCATTGGTCTCGCATGGCTGGCTTTTGGAGTTTAATTATTTATTCATCACTTTATTTTAATTTTTCTTATGTCTCTTATAACTTTTTTTATTTCATATACAACAAAGGTTGCTTTCTGATTTCTTTTATTGTTGAGGTGGGGGACATCACGACGAGGCCCAGCATCACGCGGTAACACTGTCGCCAGTCCTCATGCCGTGCCATTTGACCGTTTGCCACACCCCAAATTTTGACTGGCATCCTCATGACGGAGGTGTGATTTAGAAATAGGTATGACCATACTTTGAATAAATACTTTTGATTTTTTATTTTTTTATGTATTTTTTATTTTAATTGTTTTTTATTTTAATGTAATTTTAAATTTTAGTTTGTAATTTATTTATTTTTATGAAATAATTTTAAAAAGATTGTGGCACGGAATGACAAAAGCGGTGTAATATCGTGTGACATGGCAAAATGTTATTGGTAGATATTTGGTGTTGTATGATGTGAGCACCCCATCCTTATGCCATGTGCATGAAATGTGTCTAAAATTTGTTTCCGGTAAGACAGGTGTTAAATCCTCAATTTATATTATTTACTTATACAAATGATTATTTTAGTAGTGGCCTGTAACCAATTTAATTTATCAATGTTTATAAAACAACAATAATACATATAAATTTATTAATCTCTATATATTTTAACTAAATAACCTCTAAATTTTGTTAATATATATTTTTTATTTTAGTAATGATTTATAATCAATTTATCAATGTCAACTGAACATACCCTTAGGACGTGTTTGATTTTATCTATTTTTCATATAAATTTTACTGAAACCGACCTCGCAGAGCGCTGTTAATTACCCGCTAGTTTGTAAACAATTTCTACTATATAATCACAATTTTAAAATAAAATAAAAAGTAAAAATGGTTGACTATTAACTCCCTAAGATTGATATGTTCTTGTGGTACCTTGTGCAGGATCGATTTTGACTCTAAATACAGAACTCACTAAGTCTCACTTAAATGATGAAACACATAATCTCAAACTTAAGATGATAATAATATACGAAGTTAATGAACAAGAGAATGGTTTTCAAGATACTTGTATATATTACTTCTCAACTCAGTATTACAAGACTCTTAAGCTCATACTACATAAGTTATAATAAGAAACTATATATACTACTATCTACAGCCGGTTATACTTGGAAAACCAGCTGGAATCTACTACTAGGCAAATACTACATTGCTAGAAGTAAAATATTTACGATAAAATAATATCCTAGATAAGGTAGTCATGACAGGTCCATGACTTACCTTTTGGCACCAACTAAGGATGGTATCTGTACTAAGTTGAAAAGGTGAACAGTGGATTAAAGTATGGTCAACTACATGGGTTCGGAAAAGCACCATGCAGTGTATTAGAGTCTGTCAAACAGACCATACTTTTGTCCACTGGTTCATAGTTGATTCTTCCGAAGCTAAATGGCTTCGGAAGAATAAGTTCTTCCAAGGCCATTTATACTTCGGAAGAAACAGCTTCTTTCGAATCTTCTACAGGTCTTTATGACTTTATTCTTCGGAAGACTTTATCTTGGATCTTCTAAGTGTGAATACTTCGGAAGGAGAACTGCTTGGTCTTCAGAAGACTTTGTTCTATCCTTCGAAAGTTCTTTATATTCTTCGGAAGGAAAACTACTTAGTCTCAAAAGACTTAGTTTTCCTTCGGAAGCTCTTCAGACATAATGCTTCGAAAGATCTTTGACATAGCTGCGAAAGAGTAGTTTTGTCTTTAGAAGACTTCTTCAACTTGTACACATAATTGTTCTAAGTGTTGTTTTGGTTGCACCAGCCTCATATGATCCAACAAACTCCCCCTAGGCTGATGCTACCAAAACTTCACTTCCTCCTGCTCTTCAAAGCCTTCAACACCAGGGAAAGCAGATATCTATCTGTCTCTTTGTTTTTCCCTGATGTGGTGGTAAGGAGTTTGTACAGGTCATTCGTAGATAATAAATCCAGTTGATTGCTCTGAATGACATGTACTCTTTGCTGCATCCCTCTAAAGAGAGTTGGTTTATGGGAAAGGTATTCATATTCCCATCTAACTATAGGATCTGAAGTGGAGCCCTCAACCATATGTAGAAAGGTCTTCCCTTTTATGGTTGTGCCTTCTTCAGCATCCTGTGCTCTCCTTTTCAACTCTTTTTCAATCTTGGCCTTCTTTGTGAGCTCGGCTAGATGAAGGCTGCTTAAATGATTTATGATGTGAGCAGCTATCTCAGAGTTGGAGGGATTGGAGAATGGCTTCTCTGCTAACTCAGCAATATCAAATCTGCTAGAATGTAGCAGAGATGAAGTGCCAGCCCTGGTAACTTCACCATTCTCCCTTTCCATAGCAAAGCTGTAGGAATCTTCATCGAACCTTCACTGGACAATTTGCTTTCTAGGATTGAGGGATTTTGTTAGTAGTTTGTCCCCTTTCCTAGTATTGAGGGGTGCAATATTATCCTAAACAACTAACAGCCTCTTGTTCCTTTGTTTGTTCTTTGGCTTGTCTTCCGAAGCTATTTTTCCTTTGGAAGAATGATTTTCTTCCGAAAGCAACTTAGCTTCAGAAAAAAGTTTTCCTTTCCTTGTCACTTGGACCATGTGATAAGGTCCAAATGTGAAACCTTCCTTGACTCCTTCTCTTTTAACATTGGTTGCATAATATGTGCTTGCAGGATTGTAGTAACAATCTTTAGCCATGTAGTTATGCAGACCACAGATTATGCACTCAATGTTACTTTTGATGGGGCGTGATGGTTGTTGGCACTTACACTCTTTTTCTTCAACAGCTTTCCCTTTTAACTTTTGATCCTTCAGTTGGAAAGGAATGCTGGTACTACATTCCTTTCCTGGATTAGAGTTTCCAACCACTTGGAATCCTACTGAAATGAATACACCCTTTTGTCTGGGATCTATCTTCATCCTAGACTCAGTCACCTTCTTGGTAGTTTTCTTTGCTGCCTTGATTTTGTTCTTTCTCTCTTTGGTGCTTAGGGGTAGGACATCAGCGGTAGGAATGAGGTTTTCTACCTTATCCTTCCCTTGTTGTCTTCAGTTCCAGCCATGAGTGCTTGAGCAGGAGTGACATCTTGCACCATGAAGCTCCAGTCAACTTCTTGAGCAACAGCCGTAGTTTGCTGCTCAGTAGGTTTTGGTGCAGCCCTTGAGGTGGTAGGATGTTGGGAGGCTTGAGTTGCTCCAAGATTAGATCTTGGAGATTTGCATTCCCTAGCAAAGTGACCAAGCTAGTTACAGTTGTAACACTTAGCTTTGCTTTTATCAAATCCAAATTTGCTGTTGGTTGGATTCTAAGAGAACTGCCTTCCTGTTCTTTTGAAGAACTTCTTTGCTTTGTAGGTCAGGAGAGCCATCTGTTGGACAATGTCCATGTACTCAATGTCATCTGGGCTAAAGCACTCTAGATCATCAAAGCAGAATTGAAAATCTCCAGAGTGTTCACTTCCTAAGACAAAGGCACAATTATCCTGAAAAGGAGTGTGTTGAGCCTGTTGAGACCTGGGTGTCTCAGGGAAAATGATGTATGGCCCAGAGGAATATGATGGCTGTTGGGGATAGTTTAGGTACAACTGAGGTTGTCTTGATCCTTCAGTAACATGTAGAGCATTGCTGACAACAGGATTTGAGGGTTGGTTCATCTGTTGGCTTTTCTGAGTCTCCATTTCCATACGGTATCCATCAAGGATTCCGTACAGTTCAGTCATGGTGAGAGTGTTAAGATTCTCAGTTCTCTTGATAGAAACACAATAGAAAGTCCATTCATGAGGAAGTGCACTCATGAATTTCCTTACAATGTCTCTCTTCTGAAGATCCACTCCCATAGACTGAAGAGAGATGATCAAGTTCATGTACTCGAAGTATTGTTGGCTCAAGGTCTCACCAATGATATATGTGAAGTTTTCAAACTTCTGCTTTAGTACATCCTTCTTGGACTCCTTAGATTCAGTGGAACTAGAGTACATCAGCTTCAAAGCATCAAAGACTTCTTTGGCTGACTCGCATTGCTGAAAGCCAACCATTATGGAGTTTGGTACGGTTGTTAGCAAAACAGTCATTGCTTTGCAGTCAATGTCTATTTTATTGAATTCTTTATCAGAGTAGTCTTCAATGGCCTTCTCTATCATGGCACCATTACCCACTAGGGCTGCTACCTTAGGAACGTAAGGACCATGAGTGACAGATTTCCACATGCGGCTATCTTGGTACTTGATTAACCCTTCAATACGTTTGCACCAGGTTCTAAAATCATCAGGAGTGATGATAGGAGCCTTGGTCATGGTTCCCATTTCGGACTAAAAAATTTCAGGTTAAGATCCATTAAAGTGAGGTGGGTGAGTGAGTGTGAAGAAACAAGGGTGATTTGGGATGGTTAGATCTCACAATCAAGAGCCTGGAAGCTCTGATACCAATTGCAGGATCGGTTTTGACTCTAAACACAAAACTCACTAAGTCTCACTTAAATGATGAAACACAAAATCTCAAACTAAAGTTGATAATAATATACGAAGTTAATGAACAAGAGAATGGTTTTCAAGATACTTGTATATATTACTTCTCAACTCAGTATTACAAGACTCTTAAGCTCATACTACATAAGTTACAATAAGAAACTATATATACTACTATCTACAGCCGGTTATACTTGAAAAACCAGCTGGAATCTACTACTAGACAAATACTAGATTGCTAGAAGTAAAATATCTAAGATAAAATAATATCCTAGATAAGGTAGTCATGACAGGTCCATTACTTACCTTTTGGCACCAACTAAGGATGGTATCTGTACTAAGTTGAAAAGGTGAGCAATGGATTAAAGTATGGTCAACTATATGGGTTAGGAAAAACACCATGCAGTGTATCAGAGTCTGTCAGATAGACCATACTTTTGTCCACTGGTTCATAGTTGATTCTTCCGAAGCTAAATGGCTTCGAAAGAATAAGTTCTTTCGAGGCCATTTATACTTCAGAAGAAACAGCTTCTTCCGAATCTTCTATAGGTCTTTATGACTTTATTCTTCTGAAGACTTTATCTTGGATCTTCTAAGTGTGAATACTTCGGAAGGAGAACTGCTTGGTCTTCGGAAGACTTTGTTCTATCCTTTGGAAGTTCTTCATATACTTCGGAAGGAAAACTACTTAGTCTCAGAAGACTTAGTTTTCCTCCTGAAGCTCTTCAGACATAATGCTTCGAAAGATCTTTGACATAGCTGCGGAAGAGTAGTTTTGTCTTCGGAAGACTTCTTCAACTTGTACACATAATTTTTCTAAGTGTTGTTTTGGTTGCACCAGCCTCATATGATCCAACACCTTGTTATTGCTGGAAAGCTACATTGAATGTCAAACTAAGATGGATCCCCCTATCATCCTCATTGTTTCTTTCATGTGATGGAGTTGTATGTTATGTTTCTATTGATCCACTTCATCTCTAGTTAAACTAAACACAACATTGCATGCGTAACATAGATGCTTTGGTGTTGGGAGGCTATTACCTATAAGGTGAACAAAATAAATAAAAAAAGGGGAAGAGCTTTCCAAAATTTAAGTCGAGTCGAACTATTTATTGGGTATATAAGTTCAGATCTTATCGTATGATGCTTGAACAACTTGTAAGATTGTTGTTTTACTAACTTTATGTTACGGTTTCAAGCCGTAACAAACAGTCAGTTGCGTAAGGTGTAGGGTAAGGCTGCGTATATATATTTGGAAATGATAGCTAAGTTAAGTACTGGGTATAATTTCTTGTCATGTGATAGAGCCCATTAAAGACTTAACAACTGTTTATTTTATTTTATTATTTTATTTGATTTCATACTTAATTGTATTACATTTAGTGGCTTCTTGTCAACCTTATGCTAAACAATTAAAATACCTAACTGAATAAGAGATTGCATCTGAATCAATCAACATGTTTCTTAAACTTACTCATTAAGAGGCTCTTTGAACCATTAAGAGATGTATTTTTAATGAACCAAACACATTCTACCTCTGAGCAATTCAAATGTATCCTTTTAATAGAATTATTAAAATACTATCAAACAACCTCTTAGTGATCTTAAGTTTAAATTTAAAATAGAGTAAATTACATGGATCATCCCTGAGATTTGCTCAAATTTCACCTTTCGTCATTGAGATTGAAAAATTACAGGTTTAATCTTAAGGTTTGAAAAACGTAACACATTTCGTCCCTAGGTCAAACGACCGTTAATTTATTCCGTTAAATAGTTGTAAAATGATCATGCAAGGATTACACTTAGAGGCTGATGCAATCAAAGAGCTCTCAACATGCACATGTGAAGTACAAGGAAGTTACTTCGGAAGATTTGAAATAACTCAGTAAATTATACTAAGTATCAAATCTTCTGAAGCCAAAAGACCAATTCTTTCGATGCCAACGATTAAGTCTTCTGAAGCCAAACTGATTTCTTCTGAAGACAGAGAAGGCATGTCTTCTCTGGCATGCTTTTGTCAAAAGCTTAAACACCTTTCCGCTACAAGACTATATATACTACTATCTACAGCCGATTATACTTGGATATATTACTTCTCAACTCAGTATTACAAGACTCTTACAAGCATGGTTACAAAGTTACAATGAGAAACTATATATACTACTATCTACAACCAGTTATACTTGGATAACCAGCTGGAATCTACAACTAGACAAATACTACATTGCTAGAAGTAAAGTATCTAAGATAAAATACTATCCTAGATTAGGTAGTTATGACAGGTCCATGACTTACCTTTTGTCAACAACTAAAAGTGGCAACTGCACTAATTGATAATGGTTGAATAGTGGATTAACATATGGTCAACTACATGGGTGTGGGAAAGCGCCATGCAGTATATCAGAGGTTGCAACGGATGTCAGACAGACCATACTTATGTCCACTAGTTCACAGTTGATTCTTCCAAAGCTAAATGGCTTCGGAAGAATAAGTTCTTCCTAGGCCATTTATACTTCGGAAGAATCAACTTCTTCCGAGTCTTCTACAAGTCTTCAGGACTTTATTCTTCTTAAGATTTTGTCTTTAGGATTTTCTAAGTTGTATAATTCGAAAGGAGAACTACTTAGTCTCGGAAGACTGAGTTCTCACTTCAAAAGTTCTTCAACTTTGAGCTTCGAAAGATCTCTGAGTTGTCTTCAGAAGAGCAGCTTTGTCTTCGGAAGACCACTTCAATTGTACATCAAAATCTTCTAAGTGTTGTTTTGGTTGTACCAGCTTCATATGATCCAACAAACTCCCCCTAGGCTGATGCTACCAAAACTTCACTTCCTTCTATTCCTCAATGTCTTCAGCACTAGGGAGAGCAGATATTTGTCTGTCTCTTTATTCTTCCCTGATGCAGTGGTGAGGAGTTTGTACAAATCATCCATAGATAATAGATCCAATCTGTTGCTCTGGATGATGTGTACCCTTTGCTTCGTCCCTCTGAAGAGAGTTAGTTGATGGGAATTGTAGTCATATTCCCATCTAACTATAGGATCCAAAGTTGGACCTTCAACCATCTGTAGGAATGTTCTTCCTTTTCTGGTTGCACCTTCTTCTTCTTCTTCTTCTTTTGCTTTCTTTTTCAACTCTTCTTCAGTCTTGGCTTTCTTTGTAAGCTCTTCAACATGAAGACTACTCAGATGATTCCTGATGTGAGCAGCTATCTGAGAGTTGGAGGGATTGAAGAATGGTCTCTCTGCTAACTCAGCAATGTCAAACCTGCTTGAGTGTAGCAGAACAGATGTATCAAGTCTGTTAACTTGACCATTCTCCCTTTCCACAACAAATCTGTGTGTAGCTTCATCAAACCTTCACTGGACAATTTGGCTTCTAGGATTGAGGGGATTGGTTGGCAACTTGTCCCTTTTTCTTGTGTCCAGCAGAGTCACTAGTCTCCTTCTCAACTTCTTCTCTTCTTCATTAAGTACGTCTGAGATGGTTGCAAGAAGTTGGAGAGCTTGGTCCAGTGTTCCCCTTGACAGATCAAGGAGTGCATCTCTTATGAGGGAACAGGAAGACCCATCAATGTATTTCAGCTTTATGGAATCTTCCTCACAAAAGATGTCGCTCAAGGTTGTGCAGATAATGAGCTTCCTTTTGATCTCCTTGAATTCTTCTACGGTCAGGGGTTTAGATAGTTCAGAAGATGGTTTGAGTAGTGATTGGGTTCAGGGTTGTTTTTTGGGTTTAAGGATAGGTGGTGGTGGAGGTTGTTGAGAGGCAGTGGGTGAAGGTGTGGGTATGGCTGATGGTGTGGGTTCAGGGGTGTAAGGTTCAGTGGTTGGCTCAATTTTAATGGGGAAGGGAAAAGGAATGGGCATAGGTTGTGGTTTGGGTGCTGGTTTGTATTTGGGAGTTGGTTTGGGTGCCATCTTCTGAACACTTTGCTTTTGAAGTACCTCCTGCCTTCTTCCTAAGTGAATGTTAGCCTTGATGTTGCTGACATGTCGTTGTAGGGTCTTTAAGGACATAGGACCCACTCCTTATCACCTTCACTCTTGGCAGCTACAAGCTTTGCCAGTGAATCCATGGGTTTTAAGGTAGATTTTCATCCACTGCTTATCACCTTCACTCTTGGAAGCTGCAAGCTTTGCCTCTTCCTCCATCTGCTTCCGCTCCTTCAGCTTCTCCCTGGCAGCCTTCTTCTTTTCTTTTTTGATCTGATCTTGCTCTTTATGAAAAAGGAACAAGATCGTATCATAATCATGAGGTGCTAGCTCCTCCTGAGAATAGCCTCTAGTACAGAGAAAGGCTATTCTCTCCATCCTCTCCTTCTCCATTGCCTTTTCCTTCTTTTTCCTCTCTTCCTCCTCTATGGCCAACCTTGCTGCTTCCACCTTTTCTTTTTGTAGCAAGGTTGCCTTCTCTAACTTTACAAGCTCATCAAGTGGGAGTAGAAGGATATCTTCATTGACTACTCCTAGGCTGATGAGCCTGTCTATAACCTCCACTCTCCTCTGGTTATTGATACTCTCTTGGGCGGCTGCTACTGCTTTATTGCTTGCAGCCAGCAACTTCCCAGTATCAATTCTTCCTTTTCTTTTTAACTTCTCCAGCCTTTCTTCCTTTAGAAGCTCTTCAGCAGTGAGCTTCATTTTCCTCTTAGGATCAAAGAAAGATTTAGCTTTTAGAGACTCATGCTTAGATGTTTCAGGTTGGGGAGAGGGGGTTTGAACTTGTGGTGCTTGGGAGATGGGAGTTGTAAGGACATCCTCACTATTGACCTCAGAGGTCAGGTCAAGAATGGCCTCTATGATGAATAGGTCATCGAACAAGGAAGATAGTTCAATTATTCCTTCGGCAACTTGGATTTCTGCTTAGAAAGTAATTGGAGCTACACTACCTGTCCCTTCTAAGTTGGTTGCCGGGCCATCAGTCTGTATTTCCCCTTCGAAGTTAATCTTAGGTTCAATAGAGACCTTAGTTTGACCAACTTCCTCCTCAAAGGTAGGTAGTGCACTCAGCCTTTGTAGCTCTTTAGCTCCAAAATAGGCTATGGCAACATCAGGGGAGGGTTGTTCAAGGGAGGAGCTTATCAGAAATTTGGTTAAGAATCTATTAAGGTCAATATGCATCCTTGGGTCCACTTGAATGGTAATAGGAAGTGGTTGAGGAAAGATGGTTGCAGGATGTTGCTGTGTGGGATAGAAAGAAGAGATGGCATCAAGGGAAGTAGTGATGGCAAGGCTGGGTTCCACATGTCTTTGTTTTTGTATATTCTCCCCTATTTTGGTAGCATCATCTTGAGAAGTAGATGAGCTGGAGGCGGAACTTAAAGAAACTTGAATTGGTACATGCCTAACAGACTTCTCAATCTGTTTCTCAGCTAGTTGAACCTTAAGATGTTCAATCTCAAGTTGCTGAGTGGCAGACCTGTCCTCTAAAGTCTTAACCTTTAATTCAAGGTTTGAGAGTTTAGAAAGCAGGTCTCTGATAGTGAGTTTCAAACTACCCTCATCTTCTTGAAGAATCACTGGGAGATAAGATAACATACCTAGTATGTTCATCATCACCACCAGTAGTGGTTTCTTGGCGCCCTGGATACCCTTGCTTACTGATGTCTCTTTTAGAGGCATCAATTTGCAAGGTTGCCGTAGACTTGGTCTCATTGTTGTTACCACTATCCTGAGAGGTTAGTGAAACACTCTCAGTAGTGGCAGTTAAGCCTACATGAGTCACCTCCACGCAAGTTGGACTCACCTCAGTTAGGTTTAGCTGATGTGGGCTAGACATCAAAGGTTCCCTGGGCCTCAGTTGATCTTGAGAATGGTATGGTAGATTAACATCATGGCCCAGATGGAACATAATGTCCTTATCAGGTTGGGTTAATAGGTCAATAAAGGATATAGAAGTTATATCTAGTGACCCGGGACCTTGGTCAGCACCTAATGGCTCCTCTGCAATAGCAGTTGAGCCAATGATGTGGTTGTCCCTTTTTGGCTGCTCAGGGGAGTGTTGAGACTTACCCTGAGGGCTAATGGCTTGGATTGTGGGCTCATAAGGTCGAGACTGAGGAGACACAACACTGACATCAAGGTCAATGGGGGAGGATGGTTGGACCTCTAGCTGAGTGGGAGCTCTGAGTTCCATTCTAGCCTTTTTGGTTTGAACAGAGGGGACCAGATCAAGCAGAGTAGATTGATCAGGGGTTCGTTTGGGGCGTCTTGTGTAGGTGATATTGATTGGGTGGGAAGAAGTAAATGGAATTGGAGTGGTGGTGTCTAGTGTGGGTTCATCACCTACTGGGCTTGCAGGGATGTCACCAGGAGCCGTTGGCTCAAGCATACCTGGAAGAAGATTAGTGAATCTTCCAGTGAAGTTGGTGGACACCTTCTTCGAAGTTTTGAAGATGCCAGACCTCATGTGAGGGACCAATAGAACATCTGCATATTGTAGTTTGTCCTGATCTAGCTCACAATTGATTATGCGCTGAATGAATAAGGGATACATGTAGAATGGATCCCGGGTGAGATTGCCTCTTAAGTTGTTCAACACAAATTTTGAGTAGTTAAAGCGCAGGCCCTTTACCAACCTGTGGACTAGGCAGCCCAAATCATATGGGATTTGATCCCATCCCCTGGACTTGTTGGATAGGCAATGCAGAACGATATGCAGCAAGAACTTCCAATTGTAAGAGAAGTTAAACTTATAGACTGTAGACCTGCTCACATCGCCGCCATATCCTATCTGAGTGTAGGTATTTTCCAACTCAGATTTGGGAAATTCAGTAGGGGTGCCCTCATCATGAAGCTCCAAATGCTCCCTGATGGTTGATTCAGTTATTGTGATCTCCTGCCCACAGATCCTCGATCTGATAACCCTTTCATTGTTAATCATCTCGCTTCGTCCATTTGCCCAGAATTCAGCCATATGGTTTGAGTAGATGGTGGGGTTAACAGTGAGGGCAGTGAAGTATGTCGATTGTGACAGAAATTCGACAACGGGGGCAAAATCGACATCCTTTGAAGAATCAAGGATGGCGACCTGGTTATGTTGAGGATTCAAGGCCATTGTTAAGGGAGTACTGTTTGATTGAAGGAATTTGAGAGTGAGTAAAGAAGATAGTGGAAATTTAGGGGTTTTGCAATGGTAAAGAAAGTAAAGAAAAAGAGTCGAAAATTTTTAAATGGGGTTAAAAAGCCAAACCGATAAGGTGAAAGGACTGTTTAGGTTTTGATTTGACAGGGGCGGTAAGATAAACCATTTAAAATATTCTGACAATCATCAATAAAATCTTACTTTTTATAGAATGGGGCCCAATGATTTTCGTTACACAGTAAAAGTTTTCTTTCGAAGGTAAAATTGCTTCCGAGAGAAAACGCTTGTGTTTCTCAATATTGTCTTCCGAAGCCATTTTTTCTTCCGAAAGCAAACCATGTCTCAATGACAAGTTTGCTTTCGAGAGTACAATCTTCTTCGAGAAAAGAAGCTAGTAAGCTTCGGAAGTATATTTGATCTATAATCAAAAAGTTCTTCCGAGGCTAAAAACTCTACGGAAGAGAATATTTATATAGAGGAATTTGCCTTCGGAAGATAGATAAAGATCTTTTCCGAGGGTAAATTTCCCTTCAGAAGATTTCATACTTAGAAAATTTTTTAAGAAAACCTTCTTGTAATCGGGCTTAGATTGTATATAGACAATATAGACAAGGCACATTTAAAAAGGTTTTTCAGAAGAGAAAGACTAGTCAATGTTAATCATCCCAATAGCTGTAATTAGATACTTGAATCTTTGCTCATCAAAGGCTTTGGTGAACAAATCGGCATATTGTTCATTTGAATTGACTTTGACTAGTTTAATTAGATTTTTCTCATGAATATCTCGAATGAAATGGTACCTGATGTCAATATGCTTTGTCTTGGAGTACTTGACTGGAATTTCTGTAATAGATATGGCAGTCTTGTTGTCTATGTAGATAGGGGTCTCCATCAAGTTGAAACCATAATCCAGCATTTGATTCTGAATCCAAAGCAGTTGAGCATAACAGCTTGCAGCAGCAATGTACTCATTTTCAGCAGTAGATGTGGATACACATGATTCCTTCTTGTATTGCCAAGAGATGATCATTCCACTAAGAAATTGACATCCTCCTGATGTTGATTTCTTGTTGATATCACAACCACCATAATCACTATCCATGTAACCATAAAGGTTAAAATCCATATTCTTGGGATACCAGAGGCCCAGTTTGGGAGCTCTTTTGAGGTATGTAAGGATTCTCTTGGTAGCAATTAGGTGAGACACATTTGGAGCAGCCTGATATCTTGCATAGATGTAAGTTGCAAACATGATATCGGGTCTACTTACGGTGAGATACATCAGAGATCCAATAATTGCCCTGTACTAATGCTGATCAGTATCCTCCCCCTCGAAATCAGGACAAAGATTATGATTTCTGGGTATATGTGTCTTGGCTGGCTTATAATCTTTCATCTCAAATCTCTCTAGGATGTCCATGACATACTTAGATTGACTGATGAAGAACCCTTCTTCCATCTACTTCACTTGAATTCTAAGGAAAAAATCCATCTTTCCCATGGAACTCATCTCAAACTTCTTTCTCATGATGCCTTCAAAGTCTTTACATATTTGTTCATTTGAGGATCCAAATATGATGTCATTGACATAGACTTAAACAAGCAACATATCCTTCCCACACTTCTTTATGAATAATGTCTTGTCTATGGTGCCTCTGGTGTAGCCATTCTTCAGAAGAAACTGAGACAGTGTCTCATACCACAGCCTAGGTGCCTGATGCAACCCATAGAGAGCTTTATCTAGTTTGCACACATAGTTGGGGTGTTGTGGGTCTTCAAATCCAGGTGGCTGGCACACATAGACTTCTCTATTAATATCCCCATACAAAAATGCACATTTGACATCAAGTTGATAGACTGTGAAGTTCTTGGATGCTGCAAAAGCAAGGAAGATTCGCATAGCCTCAAGTCTTGCAACAGGTGCAAAGACATCAGTGTAATCTCTGCCTTCCTCCTCTGTGTATCATTGAACAAAAAGTCTTGCTTTGTTCTTGATGATCAAACCTCTATCATCTCTTTTGTTTCTAAACATCCATTTAGTGCCAATAGGGACTTGGACAGGTGGTAATGGACACAAGTTCCATACCTTTTGCCTCTTGAACTAAAGCAACTCCTCTTGCATTGCTTCAACCCAATTGTTGTCCTTGAGGGCTTCTTCCACCTTCTTGGTTCCATTTGAGAGAGAAAGCATGAGTAAATGCAGACATTTCTATTGTGGGTCTGACTTCTTGTTCACACACCTTCTGAGACATCCCCAATGATGTTCTTAGCTGGATGAGTGATGTGTATCCTAAGCCTAAGAATCACATCTAGTTGCATAGATAGATCCAGGTTTGAGAAGTTTTGCTCAGAATTTTGAACACCATGACCAGCTGATGTCTTATACTCATTCAATGAGGACTGATTGAATGAATGTGTGACAACATTAATGGTATTTTGTTGTGAAGTAGCATCAACAGTTGCATGTTCCTCCATATCACTTTCTTTATCAGCTTGGTGTTGAATGCTGGAGTTGTCAGCTGTTGAGTTATTAGGCTCAGTTAGCTGACAACTTGTTGACGCTCCCTTGTTTCCTGAGATATTCATGCTTTCAGGAGTTCCAGTTGAAGGAGCATGATCTTCAATTCTTCTTGTAGAACTAGGAATAAATCTGAGTAACTCAAACAATTGATCTTTATAGGGGTCACTTTGAGTTCATGTTCTAGCTGAAACATTCTCACAAGACGGTTTAGAATAGTTTGGAAATAAGTCTAAACTGAAAATATGATCAGGACCATTTCCTTTAACACAAGGAGTGTGCTCATTGACAACAATATTGGATGATTCCTCAAATTGTTGATTTTTAATATTATACACTCTATAAGCAATAGAGTTTGAGGAATATCCAACAAAAATAGCATCATCCGACTTTTCAGCAAATTTTGCTAAATTGTCTTTTGTGTTAAGTATGGTGCACATGCTGCCAAAGGACCTAAGAAAGCCAATGAACAGTGGCCTCTTGTTCAATAGCTCATAGGGGGTCTTTCCATGGGGATTAACAATGAGAACCCTATTCTGCACATAACATGCAGTGTTGACTGCCTCTACCCAGAAAGTTAGAAGGAGCATTGAATCAGCTAACATAGTTCTTGCAACCTCAATAAGTGTCCTGCTCCTCCTCTCAGCAACACCGTTTGTTGAGGAGTTCTAGGAGCACTGTATTGTCTGGTAATCCTTTTTGAGTTATAGAATGAGTCAAGAACTTGATTTTTAAACTCAGTCCCTTGATCACTTCTAATGATATTTACCTTGTGATCCTTCTGATATTCAATTTTGAGAATAAAAGATTTTAAAGTTTTAGCAGATTTATCTTTAGTTCTTAAAAAGAAAACCCATGTAAATCTTGTAAAATCATCAACAATCACAAGGCAATATTATTTTCTTCTAATGCTCATTATACTTGTGGGACCAAAAAGATCCATGTGCAATAAGTGTAATGGAGTGGTGATGTAGTTAACCTCTTTGGATTTATGAGTGACCTTGTGTTGTTTCCCTTTCAGACAAGCAATACAATTATCTTTACAGAAAAACTCATTTTTAGGCACACCATGTACCAAATTATTTTTAACCAATTTATTCATGGTTTTAAAATCAACATGGAACATTCTATTATGCCAAAGAGTTGACTCATCACCATTAGCTTTGGAAAGAAAGCATGATACTTCACCCAATGTAGAAGCATTGTTCATATCCAGCTTGTACATATCCCCTTTCCTGGGAGATCTAAGAAGCACCAATTCCTGAGGAATTGTCATCCCGGGTTTAAGGATAATGCACTCATGCTCTGTGAAAAGCATTTGGTGCTTTTGATCACAGAATTGAAAAACACTTAAGAGATTGTGTTCAAGCTGTTTGAGAAAATTTACTTTGTCAACTTTTAACTCACCATTGGATACACTACCTCTACCAGAAATGTATCCTCCGGCTTCACCTCCAAACTAAACAGGACCTCCATCAAAATGTTCAAATTATTGTAGGAGAGATCTGTTCCCTGTCATGTGCCTAGAGCATCCACTATCCATAACCCATATATTTCCATTTTTGTCATATGGATGTTCCTGCACATAAGGTGAAAAGATTAGTTACTATTGGAAACCCAAGCCTTGTTGGTCTTGGGCTCTTCCAATATAGATGATATAATTGGATCAAAATGTATGCATGGGGGTTCAATTATGGTTTATAAAAGCTTGGGCTGTAGCATCTTTTCTGATCTTCCATTCCATCCTCTGGCTGATCAGTGTAGATGAGCCTAATAAGGCTTGAGCAACATGACTTGCTTCCGAGGCTTCTTTCTTCTCGAAAGAAATTTTCATCACCTTTTCTTCCGAAGCAGTCTTTTTCTTGGAAGGTTTCAAAGGATTCTTTTTGTTTCTTTGTTTGTTCTTTAGCTTGTCTTTTAAAACTATTTTCCTTTCGGAAGAATGAGTTTCTTCGGAAAGTAACTTGACTTCAAAAACAAGCTTTCCTTTCCTTAACACTTGGACCATATAGTAAGGTCCAAATGTGAAACCATCCTTGACTCCTTCTTTCTTAAAATTAGATGCATAATGTGTGCTTGCTGGAGATTGTAGTAACAATATTTAGCCATGTGGTCACAGATTATGCATTCAATGTTATTCTTGATGGGGCATGTTGATTGTTGTTTCTTGCGCTTCTTTTCTTCTTCAACAGCCTTCCCCTTTAATTTTTGATCCTTCATCTGGATAGGTGTGCTAGTACTACACTCTTTTCCTGAATTAGAACTTCTAACCACTTGGAATCCAGCTGAGATGAATACACCCTTTTGCCTTGAGTCTATCTTTAACTTAGTCTCAGCCACCTTCTTGGCAGTTTTTCTTGCTGCCCTGATTTTGTTCTTTCTGGATTTGGTAGTTAGGGGTTGATCAACAGCTGTGGGGATGAGGTTTTCTACCTTATCCTTCCCTGTGGTGGTCATCATTATTGCATCATTCTTCTGCTCATTGGATTGTGGGTCAACAGTTGGAACCTCTTGCTCATCAGTACCACATCTTGGCTGTCTAACAGACACATAAGAGTATGGTGGAGCAATTTCATTGGTTCCCAACTCACTTTTGTTTTGATAACACACCTTTGAATAGGAGGATAATGAAATGACGGTGTTGAAGTTATGCTATTGAATGACATACTTCTTTGCTTTAGTGTGGCACCCGGTCAAAATCAGGTCAACTCCAGTTCGATTCAGTCTAATAAGAACATTTATTTAATATTATCTGTCGCAATTGACTATCTGAAACCTAGATCAACGTTTCCAACGAACCTCGTTGTCAATTAACCGTTTGAGACAAATAATAATAATAATAATAATAATAATAATAATATAATAATAATAATAATAATAATAATAATAATAACACTAACCATGTCATGCATGGATGACACCTAGCCTACAAAACCCATATATAAACACACTCACACCCTAAACACACACTACACACACAACCCTTCACATTCCATTCTTCTTCCCACCTCTCTCCTCTCCCCATCGGTCACCCCACCGAGAACCATCACACCACCAGCCACCCTCCCTTCCACCGCCGAAGACCACCACAGCCACCGACCGCCGCTGCACCGTCGTCCGCCATCACCAACCGCAACCACCATTCACCACCGAAGCCACCATCCCGCCACCCCCATCAACCACGACCGCCGGCTACCACCCCATCACAGCACCATCACCGTGACCACTGGCTACCACCTGCCGCCACTACACCATCCGCAACCATCACCCGCCACCGAGACCATCGATCACCATCACCAACCCGTCACCCCACCATCGGCGAACACCCGACCCCACCCCCCTTCGGCCACCGTGAGCACCACCACAACCCACCTTTGAGATCATTCCATCACATCTTAAGGAACCTTCATCTTGTTCCATTAGAGTCAGAATGAGAGGATTTCTAGTTAGAACATTGTTAAGAAGCTTGGAGGTGTAACCGGGTTTCGGAGATTCTTGTGCTAGCATTAGAGATTGGAGGTTTAGGCTCAAGGTATACTCGTTTTGGATTATATTGTTCTTATTCCTTCACGCATGGATGATCAAGATGGAAATCTTGATGAACCATAGTTCACCCGCTTAGATGTTCTTGAAAGTTGACGTTTTGATGAAAATGGGTTTTTGAAATGGGTTATAAACTGAAAACATATGTTGGAATGGTTCTAGTTTGATGAAATCTTGTTATTTATATGAGTTGGGATTATAAGAATGTGTATAGATGTATGTATATGTTGCCTATGCATGTTGTATGTGTAGATGGAAAGATTTGGTCTAATATATCTCGTAAGGATTATAAGTTAGAATTTATGGATGGATGAATAATGTTGGACATAATAAGAACTTTTGGATGAATGAGGATTGTTGGACAAAATAGAAAGATGATTAGATTAAGAAAAAGGGATGAGGTTGTTGGATGTAACATTTTTAGGAAAAACGACTAAGTTGAAATATTAACAACATAATCAAAACACGTTAGGAAAACTTTAACGAAGGATTCGATTGACAAAAATAGGTAAAGGACTTAAAAACCATACCTAAGACCAACGGAACGTTGTGACAAACTAACTTGACTAAAATGACGTTTTAAGACTCCAAGACTTTTATAAAAATAAAATTTATATAAAACCAAAAAATGATATATTTTACGAGTAATTTACGATTAATAAAAAAAATAAATTATATTTTTCAATACAACAAACACAAGTTAACGTGTTTTTAAAATTTATCAATATAATTCACAAATTAAAAATAGTATCGACTTATTCAAAAAGAATATATATATATATATATATATATATATATATATATATATTTTATATTTTTAATGAAGAAAAGATAATATATTTCAGATTAAATATATATATATATATATATATATATATATATATATATATATATATATATATAGGATGGTGAAAGTCTTGGGTAAAATCGCTACAAAACCGATAGATAATTAATTAGAGTTTCACGACATAAATTGTTAGTCTAAGAAATTACAATAGTCTTCATAAGAAACAAATATAGAATTAAGAATGGACTGGTAGTATTATTAGATATTAGTGAGTTAATAATACATGTTAAATGATTTATTAAACATAATTAATTTTCTTTCCTATAAGAAAAATGTTTAATAAATAATAACCCTTGCAAAATATAAAAAGATTTCTTAAAAACTCTTGCAATAGTTTTAAGTACGTTTTTACCATTAAAAGTCAAATAAGTTGGGTTAACAGCATTCTTATAAACAAGCTTTTTGATTTTTTTTTAAATTAAGTCCTTCACGTTTAGGATCTTGATAGATCGGTGCAAGACGCTTTAGATCTGATATTTGATCGCATACGAAGGTGAGTTCTTCGGCCCCATTTTATATATTGTTTTATTTAAACTGTTTTGGGGGAAAAGCATGATGGATTGATTAATTATATATGATGGGTAAAACAAGATTAATATATGTTATGATGGTATAAGTTGAGTCAATGGTATAGGTGTATACCGTTGAGCTCTTAATTCCCCCTTAATCATTAACCTCGGGGAGGCCGCAGACTATATTGGTAGATCTATTGGGCTAAAAGGGCCCGCTCTCATGACCAGTCGCGCTAGTCAGGTTGTAGCGAGGGAGTTTATATGTTTGGACTGTTGTGGGGCAACGACGTGTTTCTTGGCTTGATTATGGACTTATGACCTGAACTAATCATAGTACCTAGCTAGTCTATGTTGAGTATATTATATCTCGCTACATCATATCATTTATTTGAAAAACCAAATGTTTGTAAATTATAAAACCCGAATGCTCACCAACTTTATGTTGACCACTATTTTTCATGCTTTTCAGGGTTGTAGGTACGCTTGGTTAGAAATAATGGAAATATGTTTTAGAAGGCCAAACGTTTTGGGGTTGACTACTGTTTAGGATTTGTGATAACAAAACTTGTTGTTTCATAAACTAAACATGTTATTGTAATTAAGCTTGAATTTCTTGCTCTATAAGAGTAGTCAACTTATTAAATATTAACGTTTGACTATGACCGTTGGAATAATTCCAACTTCCGTTAACACCACGCCATGTGACTTTCCGCTGCGATATTCGGGGTGTGACAGAAGTTGGTATCAGAGCCAATGGTTATAGCGAACTAGAAAAATTTTCTAAAAAGAGAAAAATATAGACTATAACCTTTAAAAGTTTTTACGATTCTAAAGACATTTTCATCTCCCGAGTGTTACGCCAGGTAAAAGCGTAGTGTTAACTTAAATATAACTGATACTAAGACCTTAATTATTTGTTTGGTTTTGAATAAGATAGCACATTATGTTAGATTAATAAGTACATGTGTATTATTCTTCTGTAGATGTCTGATCGGGTGAACAGGGAGGATATACCAGACATTAGCAGTAGTACCGAGGGTCCGTCATTACCTGTATCCACCATGCCTTGGTATCACCCTTCTCAGCCTTCATTTGCGGTTACCTTTTACGCGGGCATGGGGAAATCGGGAAACGGTTGGATATCTGAGCCCGACGATGAGGATCCCGTACCCGTTGCAGCTGCTCTTGAGCCGATTCCTGAGGCTCAGGCTGATGATGAGCCGGAGGGTCAGGCTCAGGGTGATGATCAGCCAGATGAGGAGAGCAAGATTCTGACGGCAGTGACTCCTGTCGCACCTATCACTTCCATGCAACACCAACCGAAAATTCGGTTGGTGTACGAGCGGAGGAAGCAGAGGGAGTCGAGGAGAGTGATTGATGATGATGGTGGTATGGATGGAGTGCATGCGCCCAAACGGGCCAGACTACTCAATGAACAGTGGGGTTGGATTATGGATGCTATGCGAGGATGTGCCTCGAGAGATGGGATCCCTTCCACCTTTAAGTTGGGGGAATCATCTACCACTCCTCGCGGGATTTCTATTAACGATGAGCCCATTGTGCGTGTGGTGGCTACCTTGATAACTCAATGCATTCACTACGAGAAGGAGCTACTTGTGATGAGGAAGAAACTAAGGATTCAGGACGAAGTGGGCCAGGCTATGGACGGGAGATTGATGACGATTGAGGAGGAGAGGTTACTAGAGGACAGTGCTCTAAGTTAGATCCACTTTCGAGTATCAGATCTGGAGACTAGTCTTTTAGAGACTAGAAACAGACTGACTCTGGCGGAGCAGAGGGCTGATGCTACCGAAGCAGCGTTAGTGGTGGCCTAGCAGCAGACAGTACTGATGGGAGAGAGAGTTGAGACTGCCATGGCAGTGGCCATATTCTGTATGATGATGATTTCTTACCTGATGCATATTGGCAGTGGAGCATCATTTCTAGGATAGAGGATGGGTTCAAGCCGGAGTGCTTGAGTATTTTGATTAAAATTGAAAACTTGTTTTGGTATGGTAAATTGTGTAGGTCACTTAACTAATTGTCTTTTGGTGGTTGACTTGTCTTATATTGTGGGCACTTAATGTATGAATGATCAACATGTTATTTTGATTCTATTATGATATTATTAAATTATGATTATTGAATTATGAAAACGTTGATTAATGTGTGACTTGGTCTAATGAACTATTCAGTCATAATAAGTTTCGAACGTCATACAATAACTAAACCTCCCTTCTTTCCCTACCTGTATAGCAGAATTTAAAACATGCCACCTAGAACGCGAAATATGTCATCAAGCGGAAACGCCAATTTACCAAATACCGCCGAAGAATTAGCCCAGTTAATAGCCCAATATGTCAAATCGGCCCTGGAACAACATGATGCTAACATAGCTGCCGAACCAGGAGGAGGACATGGAAATGCTAGTAATGGAATGGGAAACGGCTCCAACATAGGTTCTGGTGTTGGTGCAAACAATGGTTCTGGTATGAACGGAAACCCAGGCAGTTTATCAGGCGGACAACTTCAAGGATGTTCGTATAAGACATTCCAAGGGTGCAATCCAAGAAGTTTTACTGGTGCTGAAGGACCACTAGATATTGTTCGGTGGATTGAGAAAATGGAGACTGTTATAGCCATAAGTAACTGCTCGGATGATCAGAAGGTCAAGTACATAATCTGTTCTTTCCAAGATGCAGCATTGTCTTGGTGGAACTCTCAACACCAAATCTTAGGGGATGCAAACGCTTATGAACTCACTTGGGAACAGCTGAAGGAGATGTTGCTTCGAGAGTATTGCCCTCGAAATGAATTGCAGAAAATCGAGACAGAATTTTGGAACCTCACAATGGATGGTGCTGAGATACGATCCTACACTTCTAGGTTCAACGATGTTGCCAGATTGGTGCCACGAATGGTTACACCTGAATATGTTTGGATTGACAGGTATATTTGGGGATTGGCACCCCAGATAAGAAGCAATGTTACAGCCTCAAACCCTACCACTATTCAGAGTACTATAGCTATTGCACATTCACTGACTGAGGATGCAATACGTAGTAGAATGCTAATCAAGAAAGACGATTATGGAAAAGGAGTGATGGGAGTTGAATGGAAGACTGTCAAGATGGAGAGAAGGACATTCGAAAGGAAAAGAAAGTGGTTCGGAAGTTCCAAGAAGCAAGTGAATAACAAGAAAGGTTTCATTCAAGGATCTAAACGGGCGTATGTTGCGACTTCTGGTAATAGCAGGCTAAACAAAGAATTTCAAGGGAGATGTAAAAAGTGTGGATATCTTCACAGTGGTGAATGTAAAGTTTGTACTCGTTGTCATAAATTTGGACACCGAGGTCAAAATTGCCGGACTAAGCTTGATGTTAAAGCAACGGGGAATGATCGTGCCTGCTTTGAATGCGGCGTCGTAGGACATTTCAAGAGGGATAGTCCGATGTTGAATGGGCCTAAGGCCAGAGGGAGAGCCTTTGAAATGAATACTAGAGATGTGCGTCAGGAGCCGTCAGTGGTTAACGGTAAATTTTTCTTGTTAATAATCAGTATGCCTCCGTTTTATTTGACACTGGTGCCAATTTAAGTTTCGTGTCAAAAGAATTTGAGCCATTATTGGGTATAAAACCTTGTAAGCTAAATAAGACATACATCATTGAACTAGCTAACGGGAAGAAAATGGAATCTAGTGAAGTAATTAAGAATTGCACTATACAACTTAATGATTGTCTTTTTAGCATCGATTTATTACCTGTCGAGCTTGGAAGTTTCGATGTAGTCATCAGAATGGATTGGCTTTCTCGGAACCGTGTTGAAATAATATGCTACGAGAAGATTATATGCTTACCAACATTCAACAGTGGAGTTTTAATTATCCAAGGAGACAAAGGAAAGCCTTCCTTAAAGATTATTAATGTTATGAAAGCCTATGGATACTTAAGTAAAGGACATCCAGCTTTCCTAGTAAAAGCTGTTGACATCAAGAATGAGGAGCTGAAAGTTGAAGATATTCCGATTGTGCGAGAGTACCCAAAAGTATTTCCCGAAGACTTACCGGGTTTACTCCATAGAGGCAAATTAAGTTTCAAATTGATCTAGTGCCCGGAGCTGCACCTGTAGCTCGATCGCAGTATCGGTTAGCACCTTCTGAGATGCAAGAATTGTCGAAACAATGCACGAGTTATTAGACAAAGGATTTATCCGACCAAGTTTTTCTCCTTGGAGAGCAGCAGTCCTATTTGTTAAAAAGAAAGACGGATCATTTAGAATGTGTATTGATTACCGAGAATTAAATAAACTTACCATTAAGAATCGGTACCCATTACCAAGAATTGATGATCTGTTCGATCAGTTACAAGGATCCAGCTACTACTCAAAAATTGATTTGCGATCCGGTTACTATCAGTTGCTGATAGCAGAGGAAGATGTCCCGAAGACAGCCTTTAGAACGCGTTATGGTCATTATGAGTTTCTGGTAATGCCGTTTGGTCTAACCAACACACCTGCTGTGTTCATGGATTTCATGAATAGGGTCTGCAAACCCTACTTGGATAAGTTTGTGATAGTATTTATTGACGACATTCTAATATATTCACAGTCCAAGAAAGAACATGAGCATCATCTTCGACTCATTTTAAGCGTTCTAAGGAAAGAGAAGTTGTATGCAAAATTCTCCAAGTGTCAGTTTTGGCTTCGAGAAGTTCGATTCCTCGGACATGTTATTAACGAAAAGGGTATCCATGTGGATCCGACTAAGATCGAAGCAATCAAAAATTGGGAAGCACCCAAGTCTCTAACAGAAGTGCGATAATTTTTAGGGTTAGCCGGTTACTATCGTAGATTTATTGAAAATTTTTCAAAAATAGCACAACCATTGACCCTATTAACTCGTAAAGATAGAAAATACGAGTGGAGTGCCGATCAAGAAGAAGCATTTCAACTGTTGAAACGAAAATTGTGTAGTGCGCCCATTCTGTCATTACCCGACGGAACTGACGAATTCGTAGTGTATTGTGATGCCTCTCGATCAGGTCTTGGATGTGTATTAATGCAGAAAGATAAAGTGATTGCCTATGCATCAGGACAATTAAAAATGCATGAAAGGAATTACACTACCCATGATCTAGAATTAGGAGCGGGGATTTTCGCTCTGAAAATCTGGAGACATTATCTCTATGGAACCAAGTGTGTTGTATACACCGATCACAAAAGTCTACAACATATCTTTAATCAGAAGGATTTAAATATAAGACAACGACATTGGGTTGAGTTATTAAGCGATTATGATTGTGATATTAGATATCACCCAGGCAAACCCAACGTTGTTGCAGACGCTCTTAGCAGAAAAGAAAGAGAAAAGCCCCTGCGAGTGCGAGCGTTAGAATTAACCATACACTCAAATCTTATTACTCAGATTCGTGACGCTCAATTGGAAGCACTAAAGGACACAAATTTGGAGAATGAAGGCCTGCGAGGAATGATCAGAGGGTTGATACCTGATTCCGATAACCTGATGCATTTTGCAAACCGAATATGGGTTCCAAGGTACGGAGACTTGCGTAGAATGATTCTAGATGAGGCGCATAGGTCAAGATATTCAATCCACCCAGGATCTGACAAAATGTATCATGATGTAAAAGAGTTTTACTTGTGGCCTAATATGAAGGGTGATATAGCTTCATATGTGAACAAATGTATGACTTGCTCCAAGGTGAAGGCGGAATACCAGAAACCGTCTAGACTCCTACAATAACCTGTGATCCCAAAATGGAAATGGGAGTGTATCGCCATGGATTTTATGATGAAATTACCCCAAACGTCGAGTGGTTACGACACTATTTGGGTAATAGTCGATCGTTTGACAAAATCCGCACACTTCCTACCCATAAAGAGACGTATGGCATGAATAAGCTAGCCGACTTATACATCAAAGAGGTGGTATCTCGCCACGGTGTACCAATCTTGATTATTTCTGACAGAGATAGCCGGTCACCTCGAGATTTGGCAATCTTTGCATGAAGCCATGGGTACTCGGTTAGACATGAGTATAGCGTATCATCCACAAACAGATGGCCAAAGTGAAAGGACCATTCAAACACCGGAGGATCTATTGAGAGCATGTGTGATAGATTTTGGTGGAAATTAGAACACTCATCTACCATTAGCTGAGTTCTCCTATAATAATAGTTATCACACTAGTATTAAAGCTGCTCCATTTAAAGCACTGTATGGAAGGAAGTGTCGTTCACCTCTGTGTTGGTAGATATCGGTGAAAGACAATTAATAGGACCAGAGATCATTCAAGAGACGACTGACAAAATTGGTCAGATCAAAAAAAGACTCGAAGCTGTAAGAAGCAGACAAAAGAGGTACGCAGATACTCGGAGAAAACCATTGGAATTTCAAGTTGGTGACAGAGTATTTCTAAAGGTATCTCCTTGGAAGGGGATTGTGAGATTTGGTAAACGAGGAAAGCTTAATCCTTGATTCATTGGACCATTTGAGATTGTAGAACGAATTGGACCAGTTGCATACCGTCTTAATCTACCAAGTAAACTTGGGAATGTGCATAACGTATTCCACGTGTCCAATCTTAAGAAATGTATGTCAGATGAATCACTAGTCATTCCACCAAACGAAGTTTGTATCGACGATAAACTTCATTTTATCGAAGAACCTATAGAAGTTCTAGATTGGAATGTTCAGAAGCTCAGACGAAGTCGAATCAAATTGGTCAAGATTAGATGGAATTATAGGAGAGGACCTGAATTTACATGGGAACGTCAAGACCTAATGCAACAAAAGTATCCCCACCTGTTTAAAAACGAGCCTAATACAGATTCAGCAACGTAACTTTCGGGACGAAATTTCTTAAACAAGGGGAGACTGTGGCACCCGGTTAAAATCAGGTCAACTCCAGTTCCACTCAGTCTAATAAGAACATTTATTTATTATTATCTATCGTGATTGACTATCTGAAACCTAGATCAACGTTTCCACCGAACCTCGTTGTTAGTTAACCGTTTGAGACAAATAATAATAATAATAATAATAATAATAATAATAATAATAATAATAATAATAATAATAATAATAACACTAACCATGTCATGCATGGATGACACCTAGCCTACAAAACCCATATATAAACACACTCACACCCTAAACACACACTACACACACAACCCTTCACATTCCATTCTTCTTCCCCCTCTCTCCTTCTCCCCATTGGTCAACCCATCAAGAACCATCACACCACCTGCCACCCTCCCTTCCACCGTCGAAGACCACCACAGCCACCGACCGCCACTGCACCATCGTTCGCCATCACCAACCGCAGCCACCATTCACCACCGAAGCCACCATCCGCCACCCCCATCAACCGTGACCGCCGACCACCACCCCATCACAGAACCATCACCGCGACCGCCAGCTACCACCTTCCGCGACTACACCATCCGCAACCATCACCTGCCATCGAGACCATCGATCACCATCACCAACCCGTCACCCCACCACCGGCGAACACCCGACCCCACCCCCCTTCGGCCACCGTGAGCACCACCACAACCCACCTTTAAGATCATACCATCACATCTTAAGGAACCTTCATCTTGTTCCATTCGAGTCAGAACGAGAGGGTTTCTAGTTAGAACATTGTTAAGAAGCTTGGAGGTGTAACCGGGTTTCGGAGATTCTTGTGCTAGCATTAGAGATTGGAGGTTTAGGCTCAAGGTATACTCGTTTTGGATTAGATTGTTCTTATTTCTTCATGCATGGATGATCAAGATGGAAATCTTGATGAACCATAGTTCACCCGCTTAGATGTTCTTGAAAGTTGACGTTTTGATGAAAATGGGTTTTTGAAATGGGCTATAAACTAAAAATATATGTTTGGTATGGTTCTAGTTTGATAAAATCTTGTTATTTATATAAGTTGGGATTATAAGAATGTGTATAGATGTATGTATATGTTGCCTATGCATGTTGTATGTGTAGATGGAAAGATTTGGTCTAATATATCTCATAAGGATTATAAGTTAGAATTCATGGATGGATGAATAATGTTGGACATAATAAGAACTTTTGGATGAATGAGGATTATTGGACAAAATAGAAAGATGATTAGATTAAGAAAAATGGATGACGTTGCTGGATGTAACATTTCTAGGAAAAACGACTAAGTTGAAATATTAACACTATAATCATAACACGTTAGGAAAACTTCAACGAAGGATTCGATTGACAAAAATAGGTAAAGGACTTAAAAATCATACCTAAGACCAACGGAACGTTGTGACAAACTAACTTGACTAAAATGACGTTTTAAGACTCCAAGACTTTTATAAAAATAAAATTTATATAAAACCAAAAAATGATATATTTTACGAGTAATTTACGATTAATAAAAAAATAAATATATATTTTTCAAAACAACAAACACAAGTTAACGTGTTTTTAAAATTTATCAATATAATTCACAAATTAAAAATAGTATCGACTTATTCAAAAAGAATATATATATATTTTTTATATTTTTAATGAAGAAAAGATAATATATTTCAGATTATATATATATATATATATATATATATATATATATATATAGAGAGAGAGAGAGAGAGAGAGGATGGTGAAAGTCTTGGGTAAAATCGCTACAAAACCGATAGATAATTAATTAGAGTTTCACGACATAAATTGTTAGTCTAAGAAATTGCAATAGTCTTCATAAGAAATAAATATAGAATTAAGAATGGACTGGTAGTATTATTAGATATTAGTGAGTTAATAATACATGTTAAATGATTTATTAAACATAATTAATTTTCTTTCCTATAAGAAAAATGTTTAATAAATAATAACCCTTGCAAAATATAAAAAGATTTCTTAAAAACTCTTGCAATAGTTTTAAGTACGTTTTTACCATTAAAAGTCAAATAAGTTGGGTGAACAACATTCTTATAAACAAGCTTTCTGATTTTTTTTTTAAATTAAGTCCTTCACGTTTAGGATCTTGATAGATCGGTGCAAGACGCTTTAGATCTGATATTTGATCGCATACGAAGGTGAGTTCTTCGGCCCCATTTTATATATTGTTTTATTTAAACTGTTTTGGGGGAAAAGCATGATGGATTGATTAATTATATATGATGGGTAAAACAAGATTAATATATGTTATGATAGTATAAGTTGAGTCAATGGTATAGGTGTATACCGTTGAGCTCTTAATTCCCCCTTAATCATTAACCTCGGGAAGGCCGCAGACTATATTGGTAGATCTATTGGGCTAAAAGGGCCCGCTCTCGTGACCAGTCGCGCTGGTCAGGTTGTAGCGAGGGAGTTTATATGTTTAGACTGTTGTGGGGCAACGACGTGTTTCTTGGCTTGATTATGGACTTATGACCTGAATTAATCATAGTACCTAGCTAGTGTCTGTTGAGTATATTATATCTCGCTACATCATATCATTTCTTTAGAAAACCAAATGTTTGTAAATTATAAAACCCGAATGCTCACCAACTTTATGTTGCCACTATTTTTCATGCTTTTCAGGGTTGTAGGTACGCTTGGTTAGAAATGATGGAAATGTGTTTTAGAAGGCCAAATGTTTTGGGGTTGACTACTGTTCAGGATTTGTGATAACAAAACTTGTCGTTTCACAAACTAAACATGTTATTGTAATTAAGCTTGAATTTCTTGCTATATAAGAGTAGTCAACTTATTAAATATTAACGTTTGACTATGACCGTTGGAATAATTCCAACTTCCGTTAACACCACGCCACGTGACTTTCCGCTGCGATATTCGGGGTGTGACATTTAGCCTCAGCTATTACTAGCTGGGCTTGAGCCTCAGTCAACTTGGATATTAAATCTTTTATTTGAGCCCTATAGTTGGAATGTTCATGTTTTAAAGAGGATATAGTTTTCTCTAACTCTTAAATTTTGAGTTTGTAGTCAGATTCTGCTCTCTTAAAAATTAGATTTTAATATGTTTAAGGACTCAATATCAGATTTAATCTGCATGTTATAGTCCTGATACAACTTAACCTTAGCAATACAAGTTGGAGTACAGAGATGTTCATATACCTTACTGTCTTCAGTTCCAGCCATGAGAGCTTGAGCAGAGGTGACATCTTGCACCATGAAGCTCCAATCAACTTCTTGAGAACCAGCTGCAGTCTGTTGTTCAGTAGGTTTGGCTACAGCTTTTGGGATAGCAGGATGTTGGGAGGCTTGAGCTGCTCTAGGATTAGATCTAGGAGCCTTGCATTCCCTTGTAAAGTGACCAAGCTGGTTGCAGTTGTAGCACTTGGCCTTTGACTTGTCAAACCCAAATTTACTGTTGGTTGGGTTCTGAGGAAATTGCCTTCCAGTTCTTTTAAAGAACTTCTTTGCTCTGTAGGTCAGAAGAGCCATCTGCTGGATAATATCCATATACTTAATATCATCTGGGCTAAAACACTCTAGATCATCAAAGCAGAATTGAAAATCTCCAGATTGCTCATTCCCTGAAACAAAAGCACAACTATCCTAGAAAGGATTTTGTTGAGCCTGTTGAGACCTGGGTGTCTCAGGGAATATGATGTATAGCCCAGAAAAGGATGATGGTTATTGGGGGTAGTTCAGGTACAATTGGGGCTGGGGAGTTCTTGAACCTTTAGCAATGTGTAAAGCATTGCTAACAAGAAGGTTTGAGGTTCTGTTCATCTGGTGGCCTTTCTGAGTTTCCATCTCCATACGATATCCATCAAGGATTCCATATAGTTCAGTCATGGTGAGAGTGTTGAGATTCTCAGCTCTCTTGATTGAGACACAGTAGAAAGTCCACTCATGAGGAGGTGTACTCATGAATTTTCTCACTATGTCTCTCTTCTCAAGAACCACTCCCATAGACTGAAGAGAGGTGATCAAGTCCATATACCTAAAGTATTATTGGCTCAAGGTCTCACCAACAATGTATGTGAAGTTCTCAAACTTTTGCTTCAGCACATCTTTCTTGGTCTCCTTGGATTCAGTAGAACTAGAGTACATCAGCTTCAAAGCATCAAACAGTTCTTTGGCAGTCTCGCATTGCTTAAAGCCTACCATTATAGAGTTTGGTATAGTTGTGAGCAACATAGTCATGGCTTTGCAGTCAATGTCCATCTTTTTGAATTCTTCATCAGAGTAGTCTTCAATAGCTTTTTCAATTATGGAACCATTACCAGCTAGGGATTCTACCTTTGGTTGGTAAGGACCATGAGTGACTGATCTCCACATGTGGCTGTCTTGATACTTGATAAAGCCTTCAATACATTTGCACCAGGTTCCAAAATCATCAGGGGTGATAATAGGAGCCTTGGTTATGGTTCCCATCTCAGACTCAAAAAAGTTCTGGTTAAGAGCCATTTGAGTGAAGTGAGTAAGTGTGAAGAAACAAGGGTGATTTGGGATGGTTAGATCTCACAATCAAGAGCCTAAAAAGCTCTGATACCAATTGCAGGATCGGTGTTGGTTTCACAACACAAGTTTATCTCACAAGCTCACTTAATCTCACTCGGTTTGATAAAGCAGAATCTCTAACTAAGTTCACAAGTAATATAATAAGTTAATGAAAACAAATAAACACAAGAGTAGTTTTTCAAGATACTTGTATATATTACTTCTCAACTCAGTATTACAAGACTCTTACAAGCATGGTTACAAAGTTACAATGAGAAACTATATATACTACTATCTACAGCCTGTAATACTTGGATAACCAGCTAAAATCTACAACTAGACAAATACTATATTGCTAGAAATAAAGTATCTAAGATAAAATACTATCCTAGACTAGGTAGTTATGACAGGTCCATGACTTACCTTTTATCACCAACTAAAAGTGGCAACTGTACTAACTGATAATGGGTGAACAGTGGATTAAAGTATGGTCAACTACATGGGCGTGGGAAAGCGCCATGTAGTATATCAGAGGTTGCAGCGAATGTCAGACATACCATGTTTATGTCCACTGGTTCATAGTTGATTCTTCCGAAGCTAAATGGCTTCGAAAGAATAAGTTCTTCCGAGGCCATTTATACTTCGGAAGAATCAGCTTCTTCTGAGTCTTCTGCAAGTCTTCAGGACTTTATTCTTCGGAAGACTACATCTATAGGATTTTCTAAGTTGTATACTTTGGAAGGAGAACTACTTAGTCTCAGAAGACTGAGTTCTCACTTCAGAAGTTCTTCAACCTTGAGCTTCGGAAGATCTCTGACTTGTCTTCGGAAGAGCAGCTTTGTCTTCGGAAGACCACTTCAATTGTACATCAAAATCTTCTAAGTGTTGTTTTGGTTGCACCAGCCTCATATGATCCAACAGATCTATTGAGGTAGCAAAACTCATGATTAAAGTAGAGAAATGGTAACAATCTTATTTACTTGAAAGCGTTGGTGAATAAAACACAACAAGAATAAAGGTTTAAACTTCATCTCTTATTTTAATGAAGTAAATTATTAAAATCTGCCTTGAACGGCTCTTGAACGTCTTTCGTCCCAAAAAGATATTAGATTGAAGAATCCTAGATGATGATGATGTGATGATAATGGGCGGCAGTGGATTGTGGTGGAAGGCGGTGGGCGACGACGGTGGTAGTGGACATGGGTGGTGTGTGGTGGAGTAGTGGTAGAGATGGTGGTGTGTGGTGGAGGAGGTGGTGGCGAAGAGTGGTGGTGATGGTTGAGATGGGGTTGAATGAGGAAGAAGAATAACAAAATGGTCATTTTACAGTTACTTAAAGGAACAAATTAACGGCCGTTTGACCTAGGGACGAAACATGTTATGTTTTTTCAAACCTTAAGACTAAACCTGTAATTTTTCAATCCCAAAGACTAAAGGTGAAATTTAAACAAACCTTAGGGACGATCCGTGTAATTTACTCTTTAAAATACGAGACACAACCCATCATGGGATAAAAACAAACTTTGGTTTGGAAATAAGTAAACAAGTTAGAGATCACTAGAGTTAGGAGGCTCAATGACGTAGCCACAACCTCTTAAACACATCATCGTTCGAAGGTTTCAAGTTTAAATCCCACGAGCTACGGTAGAAATTTTCATTGTTAAAAAAACAAGCTAGGGTGCCAAATGTTAGAATAACAAAAACATAAGGGGCTAAAGTTAAACTAGCCGAACCTTATATTGATCTAGGGTTTTATGATTACAACCCCTTTGAACACTTTCGTTTCTCCGACAACTTTGATAGCAGCAGCTGCAGGTATTAACATCGACTCCATATCTATCGAATATGTAATCGATTAATGTCATAATTTCCTTAGGTTTTACTGATTATCAGTAAGATTATACATAAATTTTGTTAATTTTTATGAATCTGGCAATGTAGATGTCGATTATCTAAAGCTTGATAGGAATTCTGCGATGGTTTGAATCTTTTTGTGGCGTTAAATATATAAATTTACGGAAAATGTGTAATGCGATTAGTGGTGTTAAATTTGTTTGGATTCATGTGTAGTTACGTTTGCAGTCATTAGACAGTTTAGGGATTGTGGGATTGATTATTTTCTGATTAAGCAGTGTATAAGTTAAACTGATAACATGAAGGTGTAGCTATATGCTATCCCTTTATTTCTGTTTCATGGGCATTTGTGTGGGATCAAAAGAAAGAGTAGATCAAACATTGATTTAGATCAATGAGCTAAGGTGGAAAATTTGAGTGCAATTACATCTTGTATAAGGTTTAATTATGAGTGTTTTTTTTGGTGAATTTCTCCTCTGTTAATAGCCAGTCTTGATTAGAGTTAAAAATAATATACAATAACCCTAAACCTTAAACCCTAAGCTCCAAACTTAGTGTAACATATTGAAGAACTTGAGATATGATGTATAAAGAAAGCAATGGGGCGATTTGGTTTTTGTGTTTTGATTCTGTCAGTTAAATGCCCATTTGATAGTTTGAAGTTGGGGTAACTTTATAAAATAATAACTAACTTTTAAAAGTGTTTTAATTAGGTAACTCAAGTTTAATAAGTGTTCCAAATAGGTCACTCAACTTTCGTATTGTATTTAACTTATAAGTTTTAACATATATTTTAGCATATTAGAAAATATTTTTTTCTTTGTTTTGATGCTGATGTAGAACGGTACGTGAATTTTAGGTAATTTTTTATTTTTTAATGTAATTAACATGTTTTTTTTCTATTTTTTAATATAATTTCATATATTGAGAATTCCGACCACCACGTCTTCTCCTTCATTACTTTCTTGACATAAGAAAATATGATGATGACTCAATTTGATGGTTTAATGGTCCATTTAGGGAAAAATATGCATGAGTGACCCAATTGAAACACTTTTGAGACTTGATTACTATTTTATGATATTTTCTCTTATATCGAAGTAAATAATTTACATTGATGTAACTTCTTTCTCATGCATTACTTGTATATATGAACTGTATCTTTATAATGTAACTTATATGGTTTTTTTTATCAAGACAGTTTGTGAGAAGATTCAGCCAACAGAAAACATGGCAGGGTATGTTAACTAGAATATTGCTTTATTTTGTTTGATGTTATAACTTTAGATCTTTATTCTGCTCAAAGAAGTTTTATGTTGATCCTTTTCTACTTGTATATTTATAATTATTATTATTATTATTCTTTTGCAGTGAAGAGGCTGTTGTTCCAGTTGAGGCTCCGGCCCCAGCACTTGGGGAGCCAATGGATATCATGACAGCTTTGCAGCTTGTGTTAAGAAAGTCTCTTGCTCATGGAGGTCTTGTGAGGGGTCTGCATGAGGCGGCAAAAGTGATAGAAAAACATGCTGCTCTACTTTGTGTATTGGCAGAGGACTGTAACCAGCCAGATTATCAGAAATTGGTCAAGGCACTTTGCGCTGACCATAATGTGAGCTTAGTAACAGTTCCTGCTGCAAAGACTCTTGGCGAGTGGGCTGGTGTAAGTCTTTAACTATGTATTTTTTCCTACTTTGTTTGGTATCAAAATATGTGTATGGGTTTTAAGTTCTGTAAGTGGTCGTGTGGGTTGACTAGGTGGTACCATTGACACAGTTGAACTTGTTTGATTTTCTTAGTGTGTATAAAATAGTTTAGGTAAAAATATTTAACTTTTTAGCATATGTCAAAGTGGATTGCGTTGGGTTGGTTGACCCGTCAACAAATTTTTGTTTTCTTTTAGTTTTATGAAGAAACAATGTGTGAAATATGATTTAACGAATTCATATTACTAAAATAAGGGAAATGGTAACCATGGCTCTTATGGTAATGTAATGGTTAACAACCAACTCTTCATAACCAATTTTTACATGGTTTGTAATTGGTGGTTAATAAACAACGTTTGGTTGTAAATGATCAGTAAATAAACCATAATCACCTTTAGGTGATTGGTTATGGTTATATATGTTTTCTTTTTATCTTATAAATGTATATCTAATTTTCATAAGCATTTCCCATTAAAATAATAATATATTATTTTGTGATTTATATTTTATCAGCATTTTACTATTTAGGCGACTTTTCTCCCGTTTGACATTTTTTTCTCCTTTATAGCTATATTTTTTTTACCCTTTACGGCTTAAATATTAATCGGTTGAAATTGTCGCTTCTATGCAACATCATAGTTCTTTTTGCTGAATTCATATATTAGTAAGTTGCATTGTAGTTATACTAGGGTGTATGATTGCTATTAATGGTTGATTAAATTATTACAGTTGTGCAAGATTGATTCAGAAGGGAAAGCAAGAAAGGTTGTGGGTTGCTCATGCCTCGTAGTGAAGGTACATTTTTTTTTATCTCAAGACACATACAAATCCAGTTCATTCAACTCTCCTAAATCATGTATCTTTTGATAAATATTTTTCAGGATTATGGTGAGGAAACCGAAGGACTTCATATTGTCCAGGAGTATGTGAAATCTCACTAAATATTAGTCGAGATAGTGTATGGGAATCCAAACTTCTTTTTCTTACTTGACCTTTTTCATCGGTTCAGGAACCTGGTTTTAGAAATTTTTGAATGCTTTTAGCAGATGTATTTGAGGATCGTTAGATTCTGATAATGAAGTTATGGCTCACTTTTGCTTTGTGATTGTGCTCAAAATATTGACATTTCAAATGTGCCCGAGTTATAGTGATTTGGTTGGATAGTGTTTGGTTTATGGGTTTAGGAATGAGGAAATGACCTTCATTCCTACTACAAGTTGTGAAATGGAATTACAACAAAAGTATAGTATACAATGATGTTTTTTATGGGGTAGGTTTAGAAAAACCCGTGAAATAAATGTTACGTATAAAGATCCATTCCATACATTGCCCATTAAAACTTCGTGTTAGTCCAGAAAACAAAGCATCCTTTCGCCAAAATTTTGTGCTTTCTCTTGTTAAATTAAACAACCAACATCCATAACGCCTAGTGACAGATAGACGTGTAACTCGCCAATGATGAAGGCCGCATTGTGCTGGTCTTCCATTAACAAAAAGTAGACTTTTATTCGTGTGGAAGGACACCCAGAGACTTACTAGGGTGAAGCCCTCTGCTTGCAAAATGCAATATTTATTTAACAAAAAAGCAAGACTCAGAATCATATGGATAAATATCTGTAAGGGTTTGTTTATAGAAATAAGGGATAAAAGTGTAAGGGTTTGTTTATAGAAATAAGAGATAAAAGCTGACGTGACAATATTATAAGTTTTGTGAATAACATTGCACATCTGATAAGTCTCCAACTTTAACTTGTTGTCCACAGTATAATGAGCTTAAATAAGCATCCTGAGTTGTAGAAGAAAATAACAGAAAATGTAATAACTGGCAAACTACATCGATGCTTTGCTTATGCTTGTTGGAAGGTATATGCCTTCTGTTGCCAACCAAACATTATCCGCTCGTTTCTCCCTTACACCACAAACCTGCAAAAGAACAAGAGGTGTGGTATTTATTTTATGTTTTTTGTTTCTGGAAGGACTAGTAAATGAATGCCAATGATAATTTACTTATGGATGGGTCAAATTTTGTTAGTATTAACCATGTTTAGTCAAATGGGCCAAGCAAGGTTGAAAGCCTTCTAAATCGTTTTATTTTGAAGATATAAATTCTTATTGTAATAATTTTTAATGTATTAAACATTTTATAAAAAACGTAAACAGTAGTTGAAAATGTTTCAGGTCAACCCTTGCGGGGTAAATGAGCCAAGTAGCCTGTAAGCTTCTCAAGATTAGTTCAGTAAAAGATCGCTCAAGCTTAAATTAGAGCTCATTCAATAAACGAACTAGAGCATGAGCTTCATGCTTCGAGTTTGTTTAGGCTCATGAGCCTATTACTTATAAAAATATTATAATATTATATAAATATAAAAATATGTAGTTACCAACAAAATTTTTTTTATATATTTAATGATAATAAAAGTTTATAATTATAATATTATGTATTATATGATCAAGATATATAATATAATTACATATACAATAGATAATTACATAATATACAAGTAGAGCCTGATCTTTTAACATTAGCTCAAGCATAAGGCATAGAGTTCGACACAAGCTAAACACGAGCTCTCTTAAATTTAACGAGCCGGGATCAAGCACATTTGGATTCACGCTCGGTCACTTGTACCCTTATTTAACCCTACCCAACCCAAACCCACCCGCCCAGTAATAAAATAAACATGTTTTAGGTTTTCATGCTCTAAAATTATTTTATGTGAAAAGATAAAAAGAGAATATTTTTACCGATAATTGTAATAGTAATGCATACTCTAGTTAGAAATCCTAAATAAAACACTACTTTATTTAGAAAAATATGATGCAAGGACAAATGCATTGCTTGGGTTTGTCTTATGTATGACATGACGTGACAATTGTAAGGATAAAGTTAACACATGTGACCCAAATTGTCTAAAAATCCTCGGAATGTTTCTGACCTCTTGTTGGCCGCCAGCAATGCGGTTGTACTTCTTATCATGGCTGTGTAAATATCCACTTGTGTCAACATGGCGAAGCCTTATTCTTTGATCTTGTCTCCATGTTTTCCCACTTCCCTCAATTTCAATTCTTCACAACATAAACAAATTTTAGATGTTTTCTGTAATGATTTGCAACAACACTTAGCAATAAATAAAATAAAACAAAATAACAAAGGTAGGTCTTAGTCTCACCTCCAATAATCTCCAGTATCTGAATTACCATCATCTCCAAAGCAACTCACCTATATAAAATCTCATTAGTTGAATTGCAGTCTTTGGCATGATATTAAGTGAAAATGAACAGCACAATGTTGGTTGTCATGTTCTTTAAGTGATCAGGATAATTTGTTGTTTTATTTCAATGGATCAAATAAAAAGACTAGTTAAAAAAGAATCTGCATACTACCTCCAGCACATTCAAAATTTTAGTTATTGTTGTCTTATTATTGTTTTATTGATCATAACAAACTCATATATTATTTATATCTTTTTTATAAAATGGATAAATAAGTGTTAATGGGTCAACTCAATGCAATTTAACCCCAACCCATATTGACAAAAACAATAAAAAGGCCAATCCACTCACCTCAAGGTTGCCTGATATTGGTGAAGCATGTAGGTGGCTATGGAGCCATCTTCTGGTTTTCATGTGTTGCAACCGCATGATGGTCCCGCTTTTTATGACATCTCCAGGTTTGTAGGATGTTGGGGTTTCAGGTCTAACAATCTGGCTCATAAGACACCATTTTGAAGCAAGAAATCAGAAATAACATACTATATATAATAAAGCAGAACAGTAATGATGCCATAGTTTGACCAAATTGGACACGTGTCACTCATTTAAGCAAGGGCTGACCCTTCAATTACTATCAACTGGAAATAAACTGAAGTTTGTATTTTCATAAGTGACAACATCTTCCTAATTTCTCCCTATTATGAAGTAATTAAAATAACTTGCCACTTACATTCATATCTATCTTCACTTCTTATCTTAAATCTGCATCAAGTTCTATATATTTTCTTAAGATATTGAAGTAATAACACATAATAATGTAATACATTTAACAAATTACGTCCCTAGACCCTAACACTAACCTTGCTATGAGTGGATTTAACAGAGTATGTTGGTATTTAACGAATTGCATCAATGTTTATATTATTTTCAATTTCACCATGAAATATAATTAATCCTTTATTCAATATAGTTAATCATCTATTTCGCAATTCAGTTTCAATATACATCCTTTCTATTTGAAAAAAAATGCTGTATCACCACCGTGTTTAAAACACATAGTGACATCATTATATGTAATTAATATAGCAACATATAATCTGTTTCTCAAGTTGTTGCATGCTTCTCAATTGCCTTATGCCTATATGGTAATTCGAGTACTTTATATATTTGAATGGAAGTTCTACTGCAATTGCCAATGTAACACGTGTTATAAACTAGTATAAAATAGACATTAAAACATGAACATACCCAGTAGCTATTCGCATCATTTACATTCGGAAAGCCAGTAACAGATTGCTGCCCACTGCCAGATCCATATGGCACATCATGTGAGTGTAGTCGGAACTTTGTCTTTTCATGCATCAATTTGATCACTGACCCATATGTAATCTATCACAAATGAAGTTCCAAGAAATAAGCCTAGATGCAATATCTTAATTTCCAACAAGTAAGCATGAAATTATAGTAGGATAATTTTAATGCATCAAATACTTCAATATTTTTTATTATAACATGATTACATGAACAACCCAAGAAAGATGCCCATGCCATTGTGCAACATTTTCAATGATCTTTCTATTAGCAATTCCAAATAAACACCATCAAGATGATACACAAAACCTTCTCTAAAGCATTGTAAGTGAAGGGCTACTGCTTCCTTATACATACTTAATGCACACTGTTCCTTATATCCAAGCTCCCAAAAAGATCAGTGTTGTATACATCTTTCCAACATATTAATGTACTTGCATCTTGTTTGAATAACAGAGATGAAGAAAGTTTGGGAAAGATTGATTTATTACATTCAATATGCTCAACATTATATACAGGAAGAAAAGAGAACTAACTATACTAACAAACTAACTGTCATAACATTAACTAAATTAACCAACTCATAACAATCACACAAACCCCTCAAGTTGGTGGATGTACAAACTCCAAACTTGGATAAAAGATCACGATGCTTCGGAAGAGAAAGACTCTTGGTAAGAATGTCAGCAAGTTGATTGTGAGATGGTGTGTGAGTAAGGGTGATCAAACCAAGCTGCAGCTGTTCACGAACCAAGTGACAATCCAAATCGATGTGCTTCGTGCGTTCATGAAAAACGGGATTTTTAGCAATATGAATCGCAGCTTGACTATCACATTTAACAGGGACAGGAGTAACATTAGGAACTTGAAGCTCATGCAATAAGCGAGTAAGCCAAGCAAGTTCAGCAGTCACCCGGCGAAGGGAACGATAATCAGCTTCAGCAGAACTCAATGAAACAGTAGGTTGTTTCTTAGATTTCCAAGAAATCAGACTACCACCAAGCGAGATATAATACCCACTAACCAAACGTCGCGTATTAGGACAAGAAGCCCAATCGGAATCACAATGAGCCACCAAAGAAAAATCTGGATTATTATTGAAGAAAAGGCCCTGAGAGAAAGTCGCACTAACATAAGCCAAAGTGTGTAAAGCAGCCTGCCAATGTGGTTCTCGTGGATCTTGCATAAATTGGCTTAGGAATTGCACAGCAAAAGCCAAATCAGGACGTGTATGAGTCAAGTAATTAAGTTTGCTAACCAAGCAACAATAACGGAGAGGATCAGATAGCAAATCACCAACACCACAAGTAAGCTGCAAATTAGCAGGTAAAGGAGTAGAAACAATCAAAGAAGTGGGTAAAGGAAATTCGTGTAAAAGATCCTTGGCAAACTTTCTTTGAGTTATGAGAACACCCTTTGAATGTGACAAAATCTCAATACCCAAAAAATAATTGAGATGACCCAAATCTTTGATCTTAAATGAATCGTTAAGAAAAGATTTTAAACTTTGAATTTTATCAAGATGCTTACCGGTAACCAAAATATAATCGACATAAACAGCAACAAAGACCACCGAAGAACCCATGGTTTTGGAAAATAAAGAATAGTCATTAGAAGAACGACTATAACCTTTCGATTTAAGAGCATCAGAAAGCTTCCCATACCATCGTCTAGAGGCCTGCTTAAGACCATAAAGTGATTTTTGAAGTTTCAGACACTGATCAGAAGGTAAAGACATTCCTGGTGGAGGTTGCATATGAATCTCCTCATCAAGATCTCCATGGAGAAAGGCATTATTCACATCTAGTAGAAACATTTGCCAATGAAGCTTTGTAGCAATAGCAATAAGGCTGCGAATAGTAGTCATTTTGATAACTGGTGAAAATGTCTCGGTGTAATCTATTCCTTCGGTTTAAGTATCACCACGAATCACTAAACGAGCCTTACATCGTTCGACAGTGCCATTAGCATGATATTTACGCTTATATACCCATTTACACTTAATGGGCTTCTTGTCAGAAGGTAAAGAAACAATGTCCCATGTATGATTAAGATTAAGGGCATCAAACTCTTTACTCATGGCCTCCTGCCAAGCAGGATGAAGGACTGCATCTTTGTAACAAGTAGGTGCATGAAGAATGTCAATAGTAGCAACAAATTGTTGAGTGGGCAAAGGCAAGGATGCAAAAGGAATATAGAAGGAAGAGGCACAAAAATTAGTGATAGTATGAGAACACACCTCAAAAGAATCAACATTGTTACACACATAATCCTTCAAATAAGAAGGTGGAGCAGTGGATCTAGAAGACCAACGAGTGGTAGGTTGGGAAGGAGCAGCAGGGGAGGGAGATGATGAAAAAAAAGGTGGAATGGACTCGGAAAAAATTGGTGGAACACTAGAATCAGAAGAAAATGAAATTGGATAAGAATCATCAAACAAATGAGAAATGTTATCCAAAGAAGGGAAAAGACTAGACTCACGAGAAGTAGGAATTGAAGGAAAAATGGTTTCAAATAAAAATAACATCTCGAGAAATAAAGATTGAATGAGTTTTAAGGTTATTAAGCTTGTACCCATTCTTGCCTAGAGGATATCCAATGAAGATACAAGGCAAGGCCTGAGGTTGAAACTTGTCCCTCCCTTGACTTAAAGTAGATGCGTAGCATAAGCAACCAAAAACCTTTAAAGATGAATAAGAGGGATCTTTGCCAAATAAAAGAGAATATGGAGTCTTCCTAGCAAGAAGTTCAGAAAGAAATAGATTGATGAGATGTGTTGCAGTCAAAAGACAATCACCCCAAAATGAAAGAGGCAACTTAGATTGAAATAAAAGTGCCCGAGCAGTCTCTAAAAGGTGTTTGTGTTTTCTTTCCACAACACCATTTTGCTGAAGGACTCCAACACAAGTAGTTTGATGAAGGATCCCTTTGCTAAGTAAATAGGCAGCTTGAGTAGTGCCAAACCCAAGTTCAAAAGCATTATCTGATCTAATGCATTTTATTCGAACATTGAATTGTGTTTCAACCATTTCAATAAAAGCTTGCAAAATAGAGAAAGTATTGCTTTTGGTGGACAACAAATGAGTCCAAGTGGTTCTACTATAGTCATCAACAATGGTCAGAAAATATTTATGTCCATTATAAGTGGGAACTGAATAAGGACCCCATGTGTCAATGTGAATCAAGTCAAAAGGGTTGGTAGTAGACCTTTGACTATGAGGAAAAGGCACTCTATGTTGTCTAGCTTTTGGACATATATCACATGGATGTTTAAGATCATCATGAGCATCTGACAAAATAGCAAGTTGTTTAAGTTTGTACAGAGGTAAATGTCCAAGTCTATAATGCCAAACAGTACTAGTAACAACAGAATTACAATTGGAAGTGGACTTATTCACCGCAAAGAAAGGTAAAAAATTATTCATCAAATATAGACCATGAATGAGTTCACCAAGAACCAGTGGCTTCTTCATGGAAGGGCCCTGCAATACACAAGAAGTATTAGTAAAATAAACTATACCACTTGTGTCATTACAGAGCTTTGGCACCGAAAGAAGATTGTGATGAAATTGAGGGACAAAAAGAACATGTTTAAGAGAAAGATCAGGAGAAAGAATAACAGTCCCATATTTAAAAATTTTGAGAACCTCCCCATTAGGAAGACCAATATGAACCGGAGTGGAAAGAGTATGAAGATCAGTTAATAAACTTTCATCATGCCACATGTGATCACTTGCACCTGTATCAATGATCCAACTAGTTTGAAAAGTCAAAGAAGTACATGTCATAATACCTGCAAAGTTGGTATGGTGAATAGTACTAGCATTGAAAGCATGAGCATCTTTATTGTCTTTACTTGTCTTGTCTACACAAGACTTTTGTAAAAGTTGCAATAATTCAGCAAGTTGTTCACTGGACAAAGATGTACCCGAAATTGATGAAGGACCAGTGGATTCTTGAGGGTTCTTTTGATCTGTCACATCAACGACATTACTTGCAAATGACCTTTTAGGCTTTGTAAACTTAAAATCTTTTCGGAATCCAATCAACCTGTAACATTTATTAGCAGTATGGCCAGATTTTTTGCAATGTGAACAGACAATAGATTTTTTACTATCATTTCTTGCAACATTCATAGATGATGATTCAGGAACAAAAATATTTGAAGAATGAATTTCACGTTGTTTCTCATCTTGAATCAGAATAGCATACGCTTCACTGATCGAAGGAAGAGGCTTCATCATGAGAATATTACCTCGAACACTATCATAACTAGAATTCAGTCCCATAAGAAACTGAACCAATCATTGATCTGCTTCTCTTTTGAGTAACAATTGAGAAGCTCCACATGAACAAAGAGGCATAGAATTCAAAGCATTCAATTCATCCCAGATAGCTTTGATTTTGGTAAAATAGGTAGCAATATCATTGTTGCCTTGTGAAATCTCACACAGACTTTTCAGCAATTGATATAGTTTTGCCCCATTCACTTGTCCATATCGAGCAATTAATTCGAGCCACAATTGATGTGCAGTATCAGTGTATAAAACACTATCAGATATATCTCTTGACAAGGTATTAAGAATCCAAGAAATTATCATATTGTTGCATCGTTCCCACTGTGCTATTAGAGAAGAATCGATAGGTTTAATCTCTGTTCCATCAGCAAATGATTTGTTCTTTGTTGATATAGCAATCGTCATAGCACGTTTCCAAGCACCAAAACCTACTCCATCGAACGATTTTGATACGAGAATCATACCGGGATGATCAGAAGGATGTAGATACAGACATACAGTGGATTCGAAGCATCAATTGACACTCCGATTGTGGAACAGTTAGAATTGGTTGTATTAGTTGAATCAGACATGATTGTTCGCACAAATTTAGATGAAAAGAAGGAAGAACAAATGTAATCGAGAATCGATCTGAGATTGATTTGAACAGAATCGATCAAAATATTGATCGGAAGAGAAATTAATCGGATGAATGAACGGAATCGATCAAAATAATGATCGGAAGAAAAATTGTTTAAAGAATTGATCGGTAATTTGATCGGAAAGTTTGAACGGAGAGTTGATCGGAGCTAAAGCTCTGATACCATCTTGTTTGAATAAGAGAGATGAAGAAAGTTTGAGAAAGATTGATTTATTACATTCAATATGCTCAACATTATATACAAGAAGAAAAGAGAACTAACTATACTAACAAACTAACTGTCATAACATTAACTAAATTAACCAACTCATAACAATCACATTGCATCAGTTTTAGAACTTGATTTTGGCCATTTAATCCCAATAAGTTCAACTTTCATCTTTACTTCTTTCAGAATGAAAAATACCCCGTAGATATAACGACATCCAACCAATTAAATGTTACTGAAGTGTCTAACAATGGCACAATGCGTGGATTTGAATCAACTTTATCATTGAGAAAGTGTTACCTCCTGAATTCGAGATTGATACAGATTTCCTTACAACTTTTTTACAGTTTTCATACAATACCAATCTCATTGCAGCATTATCCTCACATTTACTCAATCCATATCAAATCTGAACCTAAATCATGCATCTACCATCAAAATTCCAATCAAACGCAACAAAATAACCCAAACAAAGCATCAAACATCCACAAACTGATCAACAAAATTCACAACCAGATCTTCAAACAACTAATTACCTCAACGCCTTCAGAACTAGCAGCATAGACACTAAACGATGCGTAATCCGACTCTAGCGTTAGAAACAGCAAAATACCGAAACCTAATAAACACGACCCCATAGCAAATAGTGATGTATAAAACTATAAACGAACCAACTCCGATGTCAAATCCGCAATTCACGATCCGATTCAAACAACGAACGACAGCCCTAACGTTCGTCAGTAGATGATTTGTGAAGGTTCCGGTGGATGCAACGACGGTGAGGAGTACGATGCGGTGGTGTGTTGTTGGTTCGTAAGAGGTTGTGGTGGCACCGCCGGTGGAGTAAACACCGGAGTGATGAGATGTAGAGATGTAAGGAAGTGAACAACTCTTTGTGGTTTCGAACGTGAATTCTTCTTCTTCCACACGGTTCCACGTAGGTTGCAGGTGATTAGCCAATGGTGGCGTTACACGTGTGAGGCTTAACGACACGTGGAGTGATGTTGGTGTTTCGGAGGTGGGACGATGTCAAGGGTAATTGCGTACTTTCGCCTGCTCGGTTTTAATCCGTTCGTTAACTCGTTTAAATTATAACCTAAGTTTTCTTTTATATAAATTAAAAAGTAAAAATAATACATACATTATTTAAATAAAGCATACAAATAGTTTTGATATTTTATGATTAAAAACTTTTAAAAATCTAATTATAGTCTCTGAACTTTGAAGTACCCATCTTATATAATTATTTTTAACAAGTTAAGATAAACAAATATGAAAATATAAAAACAATAAAATTATTATATAAAAAGAATAAATAAGTTGGCTCGGAGCCAAGCCTAAGCTTTTAATTTGAGCTCGTTAAGGTAAACAAGTCGAAACGGTTTGGCTCGGTACGCTCACAGATCTAGTATGAAGGGTGTAAACGACTCAAGCCGGCTCGAGAACTACTCGTGTTTGACTTGACTAATTTACACCCAGTAACGAAGCTTGTGTGCACTGAAGATCACGAGAAGCATAATTTTCTTTCCTATGGCTATATCAACGGGTCAGACTCAATACGTATAACATTTTCGAACAAAATACGTATGAATTTTCACTTTTAAGCAAAAAAACGAAAGGCCCCATTTATTACATTCATATTGTGAAAAACTATGACAAGTAGGTTTTTCCCTCACCTTCAAGGTATAAAGTTCTTAAAATTTAGTTGGAAATAAGGATACGGTGACGTGTAATTAGAATAAAAGACATGTATAATCAAATAGATCATGTGCCAAATCAAATCTTAGTCGTCCATTACATGATCTAAACATTAAAAAACTTCTTGTTTGATTCCTAGTTAACTAGTGGTCCTTATCTAAACCATCGTGAGAGTTTATATCTACAACTAATTATGTTAATGTTCGGGGGTGTGTTAATATCCAACCAAACCGGAGCAACTCAGCCGTTTCAACTCAAGTTGGTTTTACATTTACAGTTTTATATGGTTTCGTATAAGGGTTACAATTTGACCCAAATCAAGTTTACATTGATTGTTTATTTACATTTTTAATCATATTTGCGAACCATATTTATCATTCTAAAGTTAAACACAAGATACCGATTTTAAGGGGAAAAACCTTAACTGACCATCTCAAACCAACCAACGACCATTCTTTAAAACCGTAGTCAGTTCTACTTAAAGCTATTGCATTGTTGATATGATTGTTCTCTTAGAACCTAGTAAAAAATAACTACAACATACAATATATAAGCACATTAAAAATGATGTAAAGAATAACATCTAACAATCATCATCACCATCATCATTTTTCATGTACGCGCCTTTTTAATCTACAACCTAAAAGACTAAAAGCACCATTAATACAACAATTTGTACACAAACTCTTGTTCGATGTTCCATGTTACATTACAAAAGACTAACAACACCGATTATTCATCCGATAAACGTAATTCATCGATAACTCTTGTTAGCCCTAACCCGTTTCCATCTTCTGAACGTCTCTCTTCAGATTTACCATTCTGACCATTTTCTATTACGTCCTTTGTGGGTCCCACATCTACACATTCATTGAACCTGAAGCAACTAATGAGATGGTCGTTAGTAAGCCCGGCCACTTGTAAAAAAGAGTAAACAACTGTGGGACCCACGCCTCTGAAACCTCGTTTAACCAGGTCTTTGCTAATTGAATCTGCTTTTGATGTTTTGATTGGTACTTGACGGGGGTATCGGAATTTGTTCACTATTGGCTTATGGTTTATGAAACCCCATATGTACTTGTCAAAAGACCCAAACTCATCGACTATCTGCAACATTAACAAGACATGTGTAAATATTAAGCCCACCATGTGATAGGATAGGTTTCTATTAAAACAATCAACATGTTGGTAACGGGTCAAAATTAGTATGTCAAATATATGCTACAAATATTATATTACTTTAGCATTGATTTAATGTTATTGAGTAAAACAAATTTAGGAGGTTTATGTATTAAAAATACAATTGGATGCCATTCGACCTGTTTCTTTTAACTCTTTAAGTAAATGGGTTGAAATTGCCTTTTTGACTCGTTAGAGACAAAACATAACCTAAATCAACCCACTTATAAGTGAACGGATTTAAATTGTCACCTGTATTTACCATCTTTGATAATTTAATCTTTTAATTTGGATGATAATGACAAAAGGAGATGTTTCTTCGTTTTTACATGTTTTTACGGCATTCGGTATCTGGCTATCGACTTAGTATTACAGAAAAATAGCATCAAACAAATGTGTAACTAGTAAATCAAATTTCTTTTCTAGCTATAACCCCTCTTTATAGAAGCAGAGACACTTGAGAAGTAGAATAAAGAGTAAATGTCCCCAAGGGAACATCCTGGTTGTTAAGTGGTTGCCTCAAACCAAAAGGTTTGGGGTTCAAATCTTGCAGATTATTAAGTGGTAGTGGTGTGTTTATTCTAGACGATGTTCAAAAAAGAAATAGAGAGTAAATTTAGTAGATATGACAAAATGGGAGAGTTAGATAATGGATCAAATGGGTTTGGATCAAAACAGTAATCTTATGTGCAGGTTAGAAACATAACTGGCTGTCAACAACTTTTTCCATATTATAAAAGACTATTTTATTACAATAGCTATATTATTAAGTTCATATTTCATAAATATAATTTGTTTTAAATAAAGCGATTCAGGACTTTGTAAGCAATGCAGTCAAATGTGCAAAAGGTGCCGAGGCGCAAACCGCCTTGCGTGCTGCAAGGCAAAAAGGCGCAAAAAATGTGAAAAACAGGGTTGAATCTGCATTAAACCTTATTTGAATATATATTATTTCTTAGGTGTAAAGCTTAAACTTGGCTAGGGAGTAATTTTATAGGCTCCTCTATTAGTAATATATATTATTTAGTTATTTTATGTATATACTATATATATATATATATATATATATATACACACATATAATATACATACATATATATATACACACATATATATATACATACATATATACATACACATATATATATATACATACATATATATATACACACATATATATATATACATATATACATACATACATATATATATACATATATATATATATATATATATATATATATATATATATATATATATATATATATATATATATATATATAGTATATACATAAAATAACTAAATAATATATATTACTAATAGAGGAGCCTATAAAATTACTCCCTAGCCAAGTTTAAGCTTTACACCTAAGGCTTGAAACAAGCCAATCTTGTTAAAAACAGATTGAATAGGCACCATTAATATGTAGAGAAGAAATAACAAGAAGAAATACCTTGCAAACTTGGCGAGCATTTTCAATAATTCCTCGTAATTTCACATCTGAAAGAAGAGAAGTTGCAGGGTTTCCTGCTGTCACTATCTTCTTATCGTTCAATTTTGAGACAGCAACAGGGTCGAATCCAAGAAACACTTCCCTGCATACAGGTTGCCCAGTTCATTTTCGAATTAGTTTAGAATTATAAAGGAAATATATGAAATCCATTAATTTAAAATTTCTTCTTGCAAAACATAGTGTGCATACCTAAATAAATGCCTTTTGTTGAGAATAGCAGGCCAGGTCATTTCAGCCAAAGCGGTTGATAAACTGAACAATTCAAACAGTTTCCTGAAAGTTGTCATTCAATGACACATAAAAATATGATGGTTATAAATATAATTCAATATTTTATTCAAGAAGGATAAACAGACTAAAAAGTTTTCTGGAGCATACTTGTCGTCATGTACTGGGACTCCCCATTCTTCATCATGGAAAATAGCATAACAAGGATCTTCAAAAATGAAACAAAGAATGGGTATTAGAATACAAATGCTTACTAATTGAAGTAAAAACATAATAGGGAAAGACTTCAAAGCTCCCAAAGAAGCTGATAGTTGACTTTAGAGAAGTCAATGTGTTTCACGGGTTAAAAAATCTTGAGTTTTTGACAAATTTTATACTAAAATGATACAATATGGCTCCTCATCAGGTAGAGGAGACGCCACAGTGCAAGTTTACTTAAGTTTCTTCGTCTTCAGTAAATATGCAAAAATGAATAAATAAACAAACTGAATCATATTTTAAAAAAAAGGATACAAGGACCGTTAATCATCTTCCCGGTTTTTATGCTTATTTAGTGTCATATTCTAATCACCAATCTACATGCTAGAGGAATAATATAGAAAATATAACTGAAAACAATATGTATTCGATTTAATAAGTGTCTTTAGAGAAGCAAAGAGACCAGAAAACAAACCATAGATGCCAAGTAACTGAAAACATATAATTACTCTGCACTTATTAATAAGACAAAGTGACCGACCATTAACGGCGAAAAAGTAGGCTGGCAACAAATGCATCTTTTTAATGGACAGAACTTTAAATAGCAGGAATTTTGCATAGTCTATACAAGTCACATAATTTTTTTTTCTACAATACTGCTTTTTTGAAGCATTAGACATTCTAACTTACAAATGCCATCTTTATTAGAGTCGTTGCTTGGTCAATGCAATATCAAAAAATGACACCATTAAGTTAAAACATTGATAACTGAAAAACATAACATGTAAGATATTTTATATAAACCTAAACAAGTGATTATTGCTAGGTACTACAAACAGTAGTATCCTTAACCATCGTACTACTAGAAAAAAGGCAATCTTTAAACCCTTATAATCCTGCAATATGTTCAAAGAGAATGTGACCAATTGTTGCCTCAAAAATCTTAGAAACACGAATATTTTTCCTCCATTTTTCTGGAATTACACTCTGATGAAACAGCTCATTATGAAATTAGGGATTTGATAGAAGATTCCTTAATTGACAACATAATAGCCGCTAATTCCATGAAAATGTTAGAAACAATCTGCTAAAATTGCACGAGTTCCTAAGAGCATATCACCTTATTTAAGTTTTCACGTATATGAGTATATCTATAAACTATATACCACATATGGTCTCATTATATTTCAGAATAAAGTACAAAATGTCACTGTGGCACAGTAAAAGAAGCTAATTAATGATGTGATGAACTGATGATTATAGCAAGTTAAAGCTGATCTTTATTTGAGAATTACTGCACTTCAATTCTCTACATGTACTCCAATCTCCTAATGATGAGAAAGTAATCTGCAACCTAAAACTTAATCGAGTAAACAAAGGAATAGTAATAAAACTTCTTTACTGCAACTATACAATATAGCATGGGTTAAATCTTTACACCAGTAAATTTCATTTATAGCTACCATTTCCTGCTTTCACTACATCTCGTAAACCTGTTGACTAATGAGACAAGAACACATCACTATCCAATATCAGTGACAATCTCACCGGAGATGTAAGCCCTTATTGTTCGCTTTCAGATAGTCTCTAAGGGGCACAAATCAGAGATATCTATGACTAAAGATAGCATCCTCATTCCTCCCTATGCAATGGTACAAGAAACACCAACACTCATAGCTTATAGCCCTTCAGCCTAATGTATATTTCAGAGTCATCAGAAACACATTTATCCATCATAAAGTAATAAACTCAGATTAAGCATAGGCAAAAACAAGATATAAGGTACCTTCACATGCTACTCATTTCCAAATTTAGGTATGTCCATTGTAACATTTCAAAACAATATTTAAACTACTGTTTAGGAATCAAACTAAAATGAAAACTATCATAAGCAGTTCTAATAGCAAGAATCTCCACTATCCAATTCACATAATCCATAGTTAAACATTTTAAAACAACTCAGTAATTCAGTTTTAGATTAAATGATACCAGTATTGGCAGTCACCCAACCACATCTCTTCCGTCCCAGTGAAGCATCAGCCGAAGCCTCCGATGAACAATCACTCTCCACACCAACACTCACAAGCTTTTCACTTGCAACACTCTCAACTCTTCCTACCTTCGAAACTGTTCTCAAAGCACTCTCAACCTTTCCAGTTTTCAAACCAGCAGACTGCTTACCACGAACCGGCGTAGGCGTCACGCTCCGTCGACTAATCCTCCCCGTAGACGCTCGACTGTGCGACGAATCAGAAGAAGCGTCCGACGAACACGACGCATTCATCGACAAATTCGACTTCAACACCTTACAATCCTTCCTCCTGAAAACCGACGCTGCCGGAGGCGTAATTGATTGATTTGATTCAGACTTCATATGCAAATCCGACGAAGACGATTTCTTAACTTCTTCTCGTTTTCCGACTTTACTCTTAACTTTCGCCACCGGTTTACGCGCCTCCACCACCGATCTCGTCTTGTTCCCCGCAGGCCCTAACACCGGTCGTGATTCTGAATCAGCAACATCCATCACTGAACTCACGACTGGTGGCTCCGACATTCAAATTTCCAACAGTTTTAAACTTCAATTCAGCAGATTATAAAATTCTAGGGCACAGAAACCAAGGATTGAGAAAACTTCACATAGATTTGAAATTCGTAAGAGGAAATAACCAAAATGCACCAACCGTGGCCGGAGAATGAGCACAGATCGGCCGGAGAATGCGACGGCGACGGCGACGGCGCGACGGCGTGGCGGAGCTTAGTGGTTGACTGAGGAGATGCTTCTAGAAGAGGAGTTATGGGTGCTTGATAAAGTCAAAATTAGACTCGAGTGAGAATAATTTTGACATTTAAAATTTCGGCCTCGGGAGTCGTGCACCTGCGTAACGACCACTCGACCAGACTGTAAAGGTTTGTTATACTGTCAAGCCATCGACAATTCCCTTTTCTTAATTTTTTTTTATATATTTCAAGTTGAAGTTTGATTAATTGCTTGTTTATTTTACAAAATAATATACTTTAACAAAATAACTTCATCAAATTTTTAATTGGGTTTCTATATCGTATTTTAACTATGCGTTACTTTAACATTCATATCATACTTTATTAAATATTTATATTTTATGTTTTGTTTTATTGTATGTATATGCTTACACATGTTTAACACTTCTTTAGCTATTATATATTGAATTTTTTTAACTACACTCTAACCCATTTTATTTTAACTTGCTTTTATTATGAGTTTGTACTCGTACGAGACCTCTTCGGCTATTACTTATGTAGTATGCAAGACCCCTTTACTATCGTTTGAACAAATTTTGACTTTATATTTTATAATAGGTTGTAATGTGGTAATTTTTAGTTCAATCTTAAGAAGTGAAAAATATATGAATTTTATATTGTTCTACTTGGTATAAGGAATGAGCACAAATTACCAACCATTTTCTGTGTATCTACTTTTTGGGTGTTATTGGTTAGTGATCTAATCGTATTAGGGGTTTTTGGAATCATACGATTCAAACGCTATTAGTGTTTGGTTCGAAAGATCAAATAAGCAACATTGTGCAACGTTCTTAAGTTATTAGAAGGTGAGAGCACGACTGATGTTGTGCAGTGATTACAAGTATTTACTAAACACGATAAAGAAAGGATGAGGTCTATGCCTAATTTAATGTCATTTTGTATGGATTGAGTTTTCTTACCCCTATATGACTTAAATACTACTTTATCATTGTATTATGACGCAAGTGACTTTAAACTACAAGCCATAGACAACACAATTTCATCATATCTTCTAGCCCGTTAACTCCCTGGTCAAAACTTTGTCCTCAAGTCTCATTTTATTTGCCACAATGACAACACCCACATCCAATCGTCAAACATGTCCAACGGTTTGCACATTTTAACTTTATATTGAATGTGTTTACTTATCCTCAACTTTTACGAAGCTAAAAATTTCTAGGACTTGTTTCACCTTTATGATTTAATTACCGATGATAACAATCGATAGCATATAATACCAGTTTGTAATACACGTGCTCCTTGATATACAAAGATGTGTTGGTAAAAAAGACAATCATTTTAATAGATGTCTATATGTTGATCTATGAAGAGTATGAAGTTACCGAAAACTCAAGGATTCAGCACTGTCTGTCAATTGCCGAATTCTGTCAAGTGCTGAACCACTGCCGATCAGTACTGCTAAGTGCTGAAGCACTGCCGATTAGCACTCTCAAAGTGATGAACTGCTAATTGACTGATTATCAGCATTCAAATGGACGAGCTGCTGATCAAGTGTTACACTAGACAAGTCTGTTTGTATCGAAGTACATTGGCGGCTGTTGTATTCTACCTTTTGAAGACAACAACTAACTTCGGATGTACCAATTGTCTATCTATGTTGTACATATGTTTTTCTAAACTAAGAATATATGTAAAGTGATTAATTCTTTGTGTTTAGCTTTCATAGTATAAATACCTCTCACTTGTATAATTTTAAGGTTAGTTTGTTAGCCCCATTGTTAGCTGCTGATTGTTACACTTTGTACCCAGAAAAAATTAATCAAGTGAATGCTTTAAAAGAACTTCTTGTGTTTTATTATTACTCAAAGTACTGTTTTTGTTACGTAAGACAGTTGACTTAGATTTCGCATTTTCATATGCTGATCACTAGAAAGGTGTTATTAGTCCATAACCGATCCAACACTATACTACCTAGTAAAGTGCTTAATTCAGGTGTGTTTCAACGCCATGATGAAAGAACATGAGGACATTTACACAATCACAATTACAAATATCGGTAACCGTCCACCATTAATTTTTTTTATATACATTAATATTTAATAAATATCACAACCTAAACTCATAATTAAATTTTCAAAAGTTTAACTTGACCCGTTACTATTATTTTATACGCTTATAACTCATTATTTTTTTAGCAATTAGATTTTCCTTCAATAATGTTTGTTCATTAATATTTTATTTTGTTTAATATTTTTTTTCTTATGGGCTATAAATTTTGTAAAAAAAAGTAAGTTGTATTCAAAATAAGACAATTTATTTGGTAAAGTAAGTTATATCGACTCGTGATAACATGCTACTGTCATAAAATGTAAAATTAATACAAACCTAAAAATATCAATATAAATATAAAATTATTTTTATCTATGTTTCGATATCCAAATCAACCATCACAACTTTACACGTTCATTTTATGTACTTAACTATATTAATATCACTGCAACAATACGTGTAACAAAACATGTAAACACGACACATGACGCAGACTTATTATTATTATTATATGTCTCATCTATGTATCAAGCGCGCACATTTGAGAAAGAAAACACCAAGAGAAACAAACCATAACCCCTTATCCAACATCTTCCACACATTCAAATCCCAAATGTCTCTCTTTACCATCATCTTCCACCCATTTACAGATGACAATATCACATACTCTAATGCTCAATTTCTAACCAAAACACTCATCAATGGCGACAACCCCTCTTCTTCCCAAATCAATCCCACTATTTCTCACAAACCCCACTTCAATCCCCCCCACAAGATTCACCAACACCTCATTTCTCACCACCCAATTCGACCCAAAGCCCCATTTTCCCTCATGCACACCAACTGTTCGACCAAATGCCAAAAAGAAAAACGAGTGGCTCGACCCGTTTGACACGGGTGAGGACCCGGATATGGAATACGGGTCACAGTACTCTGAGGGTAAGCAGTCGGAGGACCCGAGGCCACCCGACGATCCGGATAATCCATATGGGTTTCTTAAGTTTCCGATGGGGTTTATGCCTGAAGTTGCTTCATTGGGGTTGAAGATTAGGGGGGATGTGAGGAGGTGTTGTTGTGTTGTTGCTGGTGGGGTGTATGAGAATTTGCTGTTTTTTCCTACGATTCAGCTGATTAAAGATAGGTACCCTGGTGTTCAGGTGGATGTTTTGAGTTCTGCTAGAGGGAAACAGGCGTATGAGATGAATAAGAATGTGAGATGGGCTGATGTGATTGATCCTGATGATGATTACCCTGAGCCTGCTGATTATCTTGATTTTCTTGGACTTATTAAGGTTAGTATTACATTAAAGAAAGGGTGTGTGTAAAGGAAAACCGCTGACGCGTTATAGAAACACCACTCACTTGTCATACGGGTCAGATGGTTATATAGCCCGTATGATTGGGAGAAAATGGACATATAAGTCGTGTAACGTGTCAAAATGGCACATCGTAAGGGCCATAGCTTTTTAAACAGCTGTATGCGTTGGTGTTGTTAGACTATACGGTGTGTATGAATTGGTAGACTAACATAAAAGTGACTGATGCGGTCACTGACGCACTATACAGACGCTACTCACACGTCATACGGGTGTATTGTCATGCAGCCTGTATGATAGGGAGAAAATGGCCGTGTGAGTTGTGTGATTTGTTAGAATGACACACCATACGACCATAAATCTTTAAACGGGTCGAATGAGGTGGTGTCGTCAGACTGTACCGGGTTGTATGATATGGTATACTGGACACAAAAGCGAGTCATGTGACTACTGACAAAGTCATACGGCCCATATGACCTTTTTTGCTTGTCATACAGCCCGTATGATGGCGCCACCCGGTGTCTAGCAGCAGCCCTCATTTCTAGATTTACCACTGTTGGATTCTTGAAAATAAGTTTAAATAGTGATGTTTGCTACTTGCAGAATAGGTACTATGATATGATGTTATCAACCAAACTGGCTGGTTTGGGGCATGCGTCATTTTTGTTCCTGTCAACTGCTAGAGAAAGAGTGAGTTACATATACCCAAATGTCAATTCAGCAGGTGCAGGATTACTTCTATCAGAAACATTCACACCTGATCGCTTGAATCTGTCAGAGGGCGGATATAACATGTGAGTTAAGAAATAAGATCTTGTTGGTGTTTGTGATTATATGAAGGTTAAAACAAGAGGAAATTTGGTAATGTTTAGTTTACCTTAAGATTATATCAGTTTTGTTACATATGATATCAAACTGATTCAGATATGAGAAACCTGATTTATTGATCGGAACATTAAAAGTGATTATCGAGAGTATTAAAACATAAATCCAAACACCACCTTAATCTTTTATTCACATTGCATTATGATAAAGACGATATATTAAGGATTTTTGTAACAGGTACAAACAAATGACAGACTGGCTAGCAAGACCAGGTAGAAAGGTCCCAAGGCAAGAGATACCACCGCTTAAAGTATCAATATCCAGAAAGCTAAAAGACATTGTAGCCGAAAAATATAAAAATGCCGGTGTTGAAAAAGGGAAATACATTGTGATACACGGTATACAATCGGACTCCAATGCTTCTATGCAATCTAGGGGAGATACTGACAGCTTGCTACCCTTACATTTATGGGCAGAGATTACAAATTCTATAAGGTGAGCGGAAAATTATATATGTTTATTTTTTCATAGAAGACTCTCACTTGGCGTCTATCACATGGTTTATCAATGAAAGGGACTCGAAAATGTCACACCTCAAAATCATTGCATACGATTTATTGGAATCACACTAGAGACCATTTTACAAAAGCAAACATACAAGAGAAGTCTTCAAAAGTAAATACAAAATCAACAATTGTCTAAAGAAAACATAGCTCAAAATGCTTATATCACCCTAGCTTACAAATAGAAGTACTAATATTTGAAACTTTAGTGATTGGATGTACCTTCTGAAAGTGATTATGTAATATTCAATTAATAAAAATTAGACAATCAACTGTTATACAGATTGTATAGTAGTGTTTTGATGTGCTTTTGCTGTTTGAAGCTGTAATAATCTTGGTAAGTAGATGTTTAAGTGACAAATATGATCTTTCGAGGAATTTAAATAGATAAAATGACCAAAAAGGATGAGGTTATGTGGAATTTTACTGCCAAAACCAAATTGTGAAGCAAACTGTGTAAATCTCAAACCGGCCGAACTGGCTGACTTGCTTCGGTTTGGACGGTCGGGCGGTTTTTAACAGTTTATGAACACTCCTAGTAGATATGTTATTTTAATTTGTTCTCGGGTAAAGCTTTTGTTGCAACTTATACGAAACTAATTATCTGACCACTAGAATATCACATAATCAGAAACAATTTCTGGTTATCCAGACACTAGAAAACTAATTACTTATTTGATTGTAATGTAATACAGGGGAGTTAAACCGCTCTATGTGATTCCTCATGAGAAGGAAAGAGAGAATGTGGAGGAAATTGTAGGAGATGATGCCAATATGATATTCATCACCACACCAGGGCAGGTTGGAATTTCAACACCCAAGATTGAACTGTTCAAAATAATATTATATAATCAATAAGTAATATGTTACTAAATCTGCTATTTTTGTTAATTTCAAAGTTAAGCTAATGTTCATATTTTGTTCATCTATGCTGCAGTTGGCTGCTCTTATTAATGACTCTGTTGGTGTTATATGTACAAACACAGCAGCTGTACAACTAGCACATGCACGCGAAAAACCCTGGTGAGTTTCTTAAGAGATAAATATAGAGGAGTCAATTTCGACTTGTTTACTTGTAAAAGGGTCGATCAGGGTCACGATTTAGCTCTAACAGGTCAAACAAGTAAATGACAAAATAACTAAAATGTTTTTATTTAAAAAATAGAGAATTACTAGAGTAATATAATTTTGGTATCATACTGAACACTAATAATTTATAGAAAATTAATAAAAGTTTTGTACCAAAAGTGTTTCGAGCCAACTAACTCAGACCCATTTCGATCCATAAAAAGAACACCCATTTTAATTCGATTTGTTAGAATAATTATGTAACTGGCTCATGGATTTTTCACTTCGACTTTGTTACAGTGTGGCATTGTTTGGTTCTGAAGAGAAAGCAAAACTGTTTCTTCCAGACATAGAAGACAGTAAATTCATCATAGCTTCATCAAAAACTGGGAAGCTAGTAGATATTGACATAAATGCTGTCAAAAATGCAGTCCAGATATTTGAGATGCCACTGGCTATTGCCTAGAATGAACAACATATTTGTTTGTACAATGTTTATGTCATTTAATTGTATATTTAACATCCAAATTGTTAGAAAAATAAAATTTTGCTTCATGATTCAGTTGTAGTCATAACATCAGTCTCAAAAACACTATCCAAATCCGAATCCAGATATTTCGGATATCTGAATTTTCAGATATTTCGGGTGCGAATTTTTGGATGTTTTGGATTCGGTTTCAGGTTTAGACATATTTGAACACTCCTACCGCACCCAAACACACGAACCATGTCATCCAAACACACTATTGGAAATATAAATTATATATAGTGAAACCTAAAGCTTTTTGGAGGGGTTCTCTTGAAACTTTTGGGGTGGTTTTTGGAGTTTTGGGATGCTTTGTTTGTAGTTTTTATTAGTGGCACATTTATGAAACCACTAAAATTATTGTGGCCAGCTTATAGAATCTCTAAACAAAACCGAAGAAACTGACATGTACAAATGACATATAGTATAATACCATACTTAACACAAACTACTCTAGGGAAAAGAGTTAAGAATTACGGATCAAACAATCCCTAACCACTGTGTTTGGACCCATTCCCAAATTTCCCGTTTGACTTGTAACTACAGGCGTATGGCCTAGTGGTATCAAAGTGTGCTGAAAAAGTGTTCATCTTCAAGTGATTTGAAGGTTCAAGTTTTATGATGGATAAAGTATAGATTTAAAAGTAGGATTAGAGGATGTGTGAGTTAATCGTTATAAAAATAATAAAAACAGTGACTTGTAAGTCAACCCACACGTTTTGCCACCTCTAGTGAATACATGCCACTTTCTTGAGCCCACACGAGTCCTATTTGTGGGTTATTAGAACACCTCTAGTGAAGAATGTTTACTTTAGTGGAAAAATTAGGTTATGTGATTTAGCAAGATGTATATCTAATTTAGGTAATTATGTTAATAAACATAAACTAATTGAAATGCTGAACATGAGGGTAAGTTGACAAAAAAGGATCTTGTGAGCAAACACAAGCTAAATTATAGAGGTGGCTTCATGTTCGAGGAGATTATTATTTGATTGAGTTTTAAGACGCTTTGCTTAAAAAATGAAAAGCAACTTTTGAATGATGAGCACACGAGACTAAATCCTACTCTGTATGTGGGATATGGAGATTTGATCATCGAGATATTAGCTCACTGAAAGTATACCGTGAGACTTCAACTTCTATTTGAAATAGTCAAAGTTCCATGCTGGGTAAAAGATGTTGAATTAACATATCTTCGGGCAAACATAGAGGCAGAGCTATACCTTGTAAGTTATATCAGTGAAAAGAATCATGTCATGACTGTCAAGGCCATCTTCGCATTTCATGGTACTATATTTTAACAAGGATATTTTTATATCAACTAACATCTAACCAATCACAAAAAACAAATTACATGTATAGAAATAGGTTTTTCATCCACTCGACTCAATTCAACTTAATTTAGATACTCCTATGAATACACCACATGTAAGAATAGTGCATCAGTGCACAACAGAATCAAACAGAAGCTATTTCTTTACAGCGTTCGCTTCAAAAGTGGCACCATTCCTTGTTTCCAGATAACCCACCACACAGTCATCATAATAGCCTCAAGAACTTTTTTTTTTTTTTTTTTTTTCCTTTTTAGACTAGGTGAGAGCATCAGAATACACCATCTAGCCACTTACCACAACGATGTCCCTAAGAACATGTACATGTCTTTAACTAGATCAAAACTACATGTACGTCTATGTTTTGAAACTGTGCGGGCACCATTAGCCCAATCTCATGATCTACCAACAAAAGAAGCAGGCAACATCATTGATTTTCAGCTTACTCTGAGTTTATCCGCTCCAGTTCGATTTTTAAAACGTTACTTGTAATATTACACAATTACATCTTACATAGTTAATTTTTTCAGCTTTGTACTTTTTTTAACATGCACTTTTACTTCTCTACCCTTGAAACAAATTTCCATCTATACCTGTAAACACAAAGTCACAGCCAGTTATAATACTTGATCAAACTGTATACACACAATGTTTTAACGAATATTCTATATATGTGGAGTCACATATTGCCCAAAAGTTTCATGTATTTTACAAAGTCAGATGCATTAGGACAAAGGACTTCAAAAACAAAATGTTTTGTATACAACAATTGTCACCTGTCAAAGTTAATTATCCCATTGTTGTTCACCAAATTTGACACAACCAAATGATCAAATTTAATGCACAACTGTCATTGCCTAAGTACGAGTCATTAAGAAAGATTGTACTGAAATGGTTAAATCTAGCACCAGAAAAAGTAGCAGCCAAGATTTTTCTATAGATGCTATACAAACAGCATGCCGTAATCTGTGCTGTGTATGTCACCCAAGCAGCCATGATCAATACTTCACCATTGCAAATAAAAAGCATGCTGAGATATGAAGAATCACCGCTAGTTTGGTCTGGATAGTTCTTAGCCGTTAGATGAATCCGACGGTTGTGAAGTGGATGGACCAGATTCTAGTTTCTTGAATTGAACCAGGATCATAGTCATATTGTCACACCCTTCCCCACCAGATGCGGGTGCCAAACACCTGTCGAATACCTTCTCACAGATTGTTGAGAGCTTACGTTCCTGCATCATTCATGGCCACTTTAGCTCACCATCAAGATCACATATGTTTGAATTTTTTGTTCTTTATTTTTTTAGGAAGTAATTTAGTGGATTTTTAAATAATTGGAATGAGCAATCATAATAATAAAAACTGTATACTATACCCTGTCAAAAACATGCCATAATATTGTAAAATGACAAAAACACCTAATGTATTGCATCAATACGTTTCTTTCAATAGATAGATTAAGGGTATTTTGTCTTTTCGAAATAGTTAAAGGCATTTCTGTCATTAGGCATGTTTTTTAAACATGTAAATGAAACCAGATGCAAACTTGGGTAGCCTTAAGGATATAAGGTGATTATGTGCCATCAGCATACATTATCCCTTTAAAAGTTGCATAAATAACTAAAAATGACATTATTGTGAAAAGGGGATCTACTAGAAGCAAGCACCGGTATCTTAGATTAGTTTACAGGTAAGGTTAATTAAGCAATCTTAGTGTACCCTTTGATAAGAAATGGTCATCCATGGTTATCCAAAATTGATAAATTAATATAAACAAATAGGCAAAAGCAAGATTTGTTTAGCCAAACATTAGAAGCTATAATTGTGATTACAAGTAAAAAATAACAATCAGATAATCAGTTTTTAATTGGAAATCCAAGCCTATAATGAAGTTTAATTGGACTTACAGTTTTTAATTGTTCATGAACAAAGTCGACGAGCTGTTGGCTTGACATGCAGTCCCTGTATAACAAGAAAAGTTATACGCACTGCATGTATTCTCCAGGCCATGATGCTTTTGAAATTGTCTATGTGAAGTAATACATCATAGTGAATAGTGATTACCAAACGATCTGTTTAATATTTTTTAGAAATGTTTAAAAATTTGTTTAAAAAAATGAAACAAGCCATTTAAGACCAAAATTGTATGTCCAAAGCTTCAAATAATCGACCTGCTTGAGTGTTTGACCCATTGAAGAAAGTTTTAACCCACTGCTCAAAGTTTTAACCTTAGAAAGAGTGATATCAAAAGAACTAGAAGAGAGAGTGTACTATTAAAAGTTGGTAATGTTTTTTAGGTAATTAGCCCTAAAATACATATAATATTAAATTAACATTACCATATCCCATCGCAAGCAAGAACAAGGAACTCATCATCCTCGCATAGCTCAACCTGATTTGAGGAAGAAAGGGAAAAGCAAGTCATGTTATCTTAACATACAATCATAAGCATGTCATCAGTAAATATTGAAATAATTTAAGTAGTCTGCAATTTCTAAATGATTACAAGCAACTAGAAGTGGACAATTGCCAATTTCAACACACTTGTTAATGAATGAGTCACGAGTCATTTTGATTTTTTGTATATCCAACAGGTCAAATGAGTGCAATTGGAAAAATTCGCTACAAGGGAACAGGTTGAAGTTCACCTGAAGTGTATATTAATACATAAAGTATAAAACCTAACAATTTATTTAGAAATTCAATTACTATTGTAACAACTAGGTTCTGTAATCATACTAGATTACCATTTATTTATAAAATAAATATTTATAACAGGTCAAATGACAAAAGGTCAAAATGCTTTGCATATTAAAAATTAAAAACAAAAAGTAGGTCAACCCAACCTGTTTCGACCCACACCAAAAAGTTACCCTTTTTGACATCATTAAGCTGCTATTTTGCCACCTCTAAAGGAACTTGTGATGATACATACCGTGTTTACATCAGGATTAGCAGTTAGAATTTGATTTTCAGGGGGGAGCGTTTTATTTCTTTTCAGCTCCATGTCACCTGAAAGAAACGATACAATTAGAATTCAGCGATGGTGGCAGTAAAAAAAAGATCCATTTTCACAAATTATAACAAAATAAATAAATGTGAAGTACCAATAGCTCTAGCCAAGTTTAGACTTCCATTAACACGGCCAAAATGTATATAACCACCAGCTTTATATATCCTTTCTTTCTCGACCTGAAGATCAGGCTTATGATCCTCTGACAAATTATATGCCTGTATAAAAATGGTTAAAATGCCCTTTCATTAATGTAATAAAAGGAAAGCCACGGGAATAAAAACTTTTTTTGTCTAATGGGATGGAGTGGACCGTTCTTGAAGGGTTGTGATTCCTTCAATTTGGTTGACTTTAGTTTCATGGCCAAGGTGCTTTTTCCCCTTCCATCATGACATGGAAAGAAAACTAAAATGCATCCTGGTTTTGTTAATATAAATCTTTTTAGCGGTTCCAAAACTTCAATTAAAACACTTATTTCCAAGAACAATAGAAAACAATATTTTTATTAGCACAATTGCCAAAAAGAAACCTTATTTACACTCAAGTTCCTAGATTTTATTTTTGCATGATTAAATCCCTTAAGTTTTAATGCTTAACGATAAAGTCCCTCCCTTTAATATTATTATATTAACATAAAAGTTCTCTTTTGGATGGATTGGATCCCTAATACTTTTCAAACTTTATAAAAGGTCGTTTTTGCATGCTCAAGTCCTTAATTTACTGAAAGGACTTTTTCGCTAAATTTTAGAAGTCTGGGGATTCATACAATAATAAGGTCGATGGACTTATGCATAAATTTAACAAAAGTCTCTACGGATTTTTTGTGTCTGCCCTTTTTTATTATAAGCTTTTAATATGTTTTATTTGTAAAGTTTGTACAAAGAAAATGTAATATATTTTATTAAATAGCCAATAAATTAGAAATAAAGTTATCTAAACTATGTGAATATAATCTGCATATTCATATCAAAGCTCATTCCATTCGATAGGTCAAGCAAACATGGTGATGAAATCTAAAGATCCATTCCATTACTACCCACCCATTCCATTCCATTCCATCATTTATCATTCCATTTCAACCAGCCAAACAAACATAACATGTTTTCACCATAAATTTTGTTATATATATATATTTTTTATCTTGAATGGAAAATTGGTTTAGGCATGTGAACCGGAGGCAGTTGACAGCGCCAGTTGGAGCGGAGGGAGGAGTAGAGCCAAGCCTAGACCTACTTGGAATGAGCGGATTAGACAAGATCTACTAGAGTTGCAGCACTTCGAGAATATGGTCCAAGATAGGAGTTCATGAAGACATAAGATTAAGGTTAAGTATATTTAGGGGAGCGTACAAATGTGTCCTAGCTTTGTCTTAAGGGCTTAGGTTTGTTGTGTTGTGGGCTCCGATCCATCTTGGGTCGGGCTCTGAAACAGCCCGCAGACAAGCTGCAGAAGCCGGCCCTAACCCTAATCCGCCTCAACTTATTTATGTTCAGTTTTTTATTATAAATACCCACATATTGTACTTGTAACTTTTTAGTCTTGAAAGTAATAAAAGAAACCCTGGTTCGTAGCCCGGGACGTAGGTCAATCCTTGACCGAACCACGTTAAATCGTTGTGTTCTTTACCGCTTTGATTATTATTATTGTGTTTGTGTGTGTTTGGTTTGCCCTTCATCGTCACCACCATTCTGCTGTGTTTATCAACTACAAACAGCAAACAGCAGTTTGCCGCCACCAACCAACAACAGCCCACCAGCAGCCGCCGCTGACAGGCTGTTCACAGCAGCGGACTGCCGCCGTGACAGTGCCACCGCCACTGCTGTTTTTCTGCTGTTTCTCGAACAAAACAGGGAACACAAAACAGGTTCTTTTATGTTAGTTTCAGTTTTGTTAGTTGGTTGTTTATTCCGCTGCGTAGTTATTATTGTTATTACCATTATTGCTATCGTTATCTCGTCACTCGTTTTAGAAATCAATTAGAAATACCGACAAGTTCTTAAGGCCCGAGCCGTAGTATTTTATTGATTTCCGTGCCCTATCCGAATCCTCGGGTCAGCCGCGTACACGTAATACCTAACAAGTGGTATCAGAGCCTTGGTTGCTCTCATCCTTTGATCTTCGGTATTATGGCTGATGAGGGTAAAACGAGAATCGAGAAGTTTGATGGCGCCGATTTTGGATGGTGGAAGATGCAGATCGAGAACTTACTTGTTCAGAAAGATTTGAGTGCAACGCTGCTGGGTGATAAACCTGAAAGTATGAAAGATGCTGATTGGGCTGCACTAGATAGGAAAGTTGTTGCTGTGATTAGACTCTCGCTGACAAAGAATGTTGCCTTTAACATTCTGAAGGAAACGACAGCCAAAGACGTCATGGATGCACTGTCTAACATGTACGAGAAGCCATCCGCAGCCAACAAGGTCTTTCTGATTTGGGAACTTGTAAACACGAGATTAAAGGAAGGTGGTTCTGTTAACACTCACATTAACAACTTTAACTCTATTATCTCTCGCCTAGTGTCTGTCGATATCGAATTCGATGATGAATTACTAGCCTTACTATTGTTATCCTCGTTACCTGAAAGCCAGTCAGGAACCGTTACAGCAGTTAGTAGTTCGTCTGGGAACACTAAGCTTAAACTTGATGGAGTTCGCGACTTGATTATGAGTGAGGATATTAGAAGGAGAAGCACTTGTGAGTCTTCCAGTTCCTTGTTGAGTACTGAAGGCAGAGGTAGTTGTGGGCTCCGATCCATGTTGGGTCGGGCCCTAAAACAGCCCGCAGACAAGCTGCAGAACGGGGTTAGGGGCAGCCGGCCCTAACCCTAATCTGCCTCAAGTCCTCAACTTATTTATGTTAAGTTTTTATTGTCTTTTATTATAAATACCCTAATCTGACAGCGCCACCGCCACTGCTGTTTTTCTGTTGTTTCTCGGACAAAACAAGGAACACAAACAGGTTCTTTGTGTTAGTTTAGTTTTGTTGTTGCTTGTTTATTCCGCTGCGTAGTTATTATTGTTATTACCATTATTGCTATCGTTATCTCGTCACTCGTTTTAGAAATCATTAGAAATACCGACAAGTTCTTAAAGGCCCGAGCTGTAGTATTGTATTGATTTTCCTACCCTATCCGAATCCTTGGGTCAGCCGCGTACACGTAATACCTAACAAGGTTTCCTTACACTTTAAATAGAGTTTGCATTATATTGTCTACCTGAATGTATGTCTATGTGTTGTTTTATCCCTTCACCATCTCTTACGCTATTGGTAATTTTGGTTTCTATATCTTTAGTATTGTTTATTTGTCTACTATTTGTTCTAGAGCGAGAGGTCTCTTGATAGGAATCCAGTAGGTGCTTGGTGGCGGGAAAAGAGTTGGCTGGAAAGATTCAATTTTCAGAAGGTGGGGTGGGTGTTCCACGAAATCAGGTGCTGAAATTATGGGAGAAGTTAAGGAAGTTTTAGTTTAAATAGTATTGTTGTGTGTTATTTCTTTTGTCTTTGTTTATGTTCATCAAAAGTCAGGTTTATATACCTGGTAATCGGAGATCATCCTTCTCGAACAGGGCTCTATTTGTACTACTTATTTGAAGTTAATCAAGCTGACTTTCGGGTTCTATCATTTGGTTCAATTGCCGGGAAACATCGAAGAAGCAAAGAAAATGCAGACCCGAAGCAAGTCGATGAGTAGTAGCACTTTGACAGATTCTATGTCGCACAACTGGCGCCATTGCTGGTAAACTTGAGTCTATGGAATCCTTAAAGGAGGACATAGCAACCCTGAGACGTCAAGTAACATCCCTAGTGAAACCCAGAAGCGATCAAAGTCCAGATGAATACTTGTGTAGTATCAAGCAGACTAGAACAATTCATGATTATCGCAAAGAATTTGCACGTCGATCAGCTAGGGTTTCTAATTGGCCAGAAAATTGCTTATTAGGTGTGTTTCTAAATGGGCTCAAAGAAGATTTAAAGGCTGATGTTAGAATCCATAAGCCTCGTACTGTTTATGATGCAATGAGTTTGGCCCTTGAACTTGAGTCCAAGATAGATCACCACAAGCCCAATAAAACCTTATTTTCCACATCTGCATTTAAACCTAATTCACCCCTTGTTTCTCTGTCATCGAAACTTCCAGACAGAAACACCCCAAGCATCCTTGAGACCGAGAAACAAGGTCGATATCCATGTGGGGAATGCTTTAAGAGCATAGATAAATATGATTCCGGGAAACTCTACAAGGTGGGTACCTTCAAGCTATTGAAGTCGGGAGAAGAGGCGGAGGACATTGAACTGGACCCAACACCAGTGACCGAAGTGACACCCTGATAATACAAAAATTTAAGAGTAGGCTTTGTGCCATCCCTAAAGCTATTGAGACACAAAATGCAATGTGCAACTTACAATGTCTTCAGATGGCTGATTTTGGGGACCCTCAAGAAGTTAAGAATCGTGTTGACTCGCCTTTACCATGTTGGGTTGTAACAGTCACAACAGGTTGCAACAGTCATCGCACGCATCGCTCTAGAATGGCACAATGTTGGGTTTTTGACACCGGTCCAACAAGGTTTCACTCGAACCACTTTGTTTCGACTTGAGGACAAGTCGTTTCTCCGGGCGGGTAGTATTGATAGGAATCCAGTGGGTGCTGGTGGCGGGAAAAGAGCTGGCGGGAAGATTCAATTTTCAAAGGTGGGGTGGGTGTTCTACGAAATCAGGTGCTGAAATGTTAGGATAGATCTCTTGTATAGGTTTAGATGATATATATCACTCTTGTAATCATAATTGTAATTATTGTTCTTAATGATATAAAATGAATATATTTGATTATAATTGTGTTTATGAATTAAATAACATTTAATTTGCACTTCATAATATATTCATTGATGATATAATATATTTCAGAATGTATGTGTGAATGTGCAGGAAACATTAAACTGTGTCAATTTGGAAAATTGACCAAGTGTTGGAACAACTGCGGATGAATAAAGTGTTCTTCCGTAGATGTTCTGAGGAACATAACTGAAGTGTACATCCGTAGATCTCATACGGAAGAACAACTTCAGCTGAACAAGAAAAGAACAAGCTACTGAAGGAGGGATTACTGCGGAAGACAAGAACTCCTGCGGAATCACAAGAACAAGTACTGAAGAACAGTGTTGCTGCGGAAGACTAGTTACCTGCGGAAGAGTAAATTCCTGCGGAAGACCAATTAACTCGGAAGTCAACATCAAGTCAACAAGTCAACGTGGCAGAACAACAACATTAATGACGATGGAAGACATATTATTCAAGCAAATATTCCACGTCACATCAACAACTTTATTCATATTAGATTTGTTGTAAATCTCAAATTCCTAAGCCCATAAACATGGCAAGGATTTGGATAAGTTTGATTAGCTTAATTATAGCAACAAAATAGCTAGCGATAGAACAGAATTAGATCTCTATATATATGAGATCAACAACATAAATCAAAAAGGATATAACAATAATTGAGAATCATTAGAATCATTAGTGATCATTATCTGAATCATTGTATTCAAGATCAGCAACCTCAATAGCAACAAGAAAGCATTCAATCAACGTTCTTGAGTTCTCTCGGTTTGATTATTCTTATTTTATTTGTTTGATTGATTGATTTTATTATTATTAGTAGATTAAACACCAAGTATTGATAATTCCGCGATCAATACTTGTTCAAATCAATTCTGATAATTCCTTAACGATCCTAGGATTCACATGAAATTGTGGGAGAAGTTAAGGAAGTTTTAGTTTAAATAGTATTGTTGTGTGTTATTTATTGTGTCTTTGTTTATGTTCATCAAAAGTAAGGTTTATATACCTGGTAATCGGAGATCACCCTTCTCAAAGAGGGCTTTATTTGTACTACTTATTTGAAGTTAATCAAGCTGACTTTTGGGTTCTATCATCTCTAGAAGCATCCTCTCTGTCCCTTGAGATAAAGGTAAGGTTTGCCTACATTCCACTCTCCTAATACCCTACCAACAACCTTGTTATGAGTAGGATTTTACTACGTAAGGTGGTTGTTGTTTTGAACAAAAAATACTTACACATTCATCAAACACCTTTAATACACTTATGAGCTAATATATAAGCACACTTAAAAAGAAAACTATAGCATTTTAGATCTTGACCACATAAACAACATTACCTGACCCTTTCGGGATATCACACATCGAGAATCACCAGCATTTGCAACAACGAGTTGATTATTGCGGATGATGGCAACACAAGCTGTGCTACCACACGCTGGTCCATCATAATTAGAGTGTGGTCCCTACACAATAAAAAAGTTTAAGAGCTCTAGCATGACCAAAACTTGTTCAACCCCTAGCATGACTAAATAGTTTGAGAATAAAACTTTCATGTTCGAGGTCAATAAGCATACAAAAGGTGTTTAGTTATACATTTAGAATTATGTTTGCCACTATAAGTCATAATAATCAATTTTTCGTGTTTAGGTAAACTATAATCAAAGTTTACACCAAATTTAGTCTAAAAATAGCATCTTAGTTTACACTAAATTTAGTATAAAAAGCATCTTAATTATACCAAATTTGATTTCACTCTAATGTAAGCCCCTAATTTAATCACAATAGTTAATTATATTAACATTCTTTCAATAAAATCATTATATTTACAAAAATACGTATATACTATTTAGTAAAACAATTTGATTTATCAAACAACTATTATCTAAAAAAGCAGGTAACTTATTTTATCTATGTAGTTCAATTTATTAAAAAAAACTAACTTAATTACGTGTAGGCACCTTTAACTTTGTATTTAGTTACCTATTTAAGTTAATACTTAATAATAAAACTTAAGACAAAAAATTATAAATGTACAAATAAAAAATCTAGTTTTTCATATTCAATAATGGACTCCTTTGAAAGGTCACAGTGAGCTACACTAATATTATATTTTGTATAAATTAATTCTTTTTACATGTTGATTATTTAATAATATACAAATTAATCGGTAAGCATATAAAACTAAGAGACATTAGTTGAAAGAGTTAAAATGTAACTTATAGAAATATGGTGTAATGAATAGTGTCACGCCAAAATTGGTGTAAATGGCAAAGCGAGTGTTCCACAAAATTTGGTATTTTGATACATACAGTCATACTAGAGTCAAATATATCAGATTTGGTGATATGGTAAGAGTTTCTGCAAGAAAACTACAGACATAAATGAAAACACACAAAACTAACCTAAACATTAATCAACTGATTATTAGATTAACCCACTAAGTACATACTAGTTGTTTAGTAAATACGCAGAAAGTACCTCCTCAGAAGACCAATTATCATCTAGATCTTTTGAATTGTCACTCCTTGGGGACCAGATTAACCCTTCTATCATGCCACTGAATTGATCCATTCTATTACCCAAAGTAGATAACTCTCTCCAGCCACGTTGTCCACACATCATCTCATCCATTCTGAATAAGTATACACATTTGTTCAGATACACAAAACAGAACATAAAGTAGAGGTGGCAATTTGGACCCACGGTGTATTTTTAATGCGTATAACCTCTTAAATTAATTAATCAAAATAATATACCTTTGTAATCAAAATCTAAACACTAGTTATGTATAAAAATATTTAAAAAAGTTGAACAAAAAGTGTTTCGACTCAGCCCAACCCAACCCGTAGCAAAATAACTTGGTTTGACCCATAAACCAACCTACCCATTTGGCCACCTATAATATAACCTAATCAACTAGAAAATCCAGAGAGTTCCAATTACTTGCACGAAATCCACTCCCCTGTTGCCCTATTGGAATAATATATCATTAAATTACTAACTGTATAGATGACATTTAAAGTAACCTAAGAAAAGATTTCTGGGCAGCAGTGGCAATATCACCAGCAGAATAAGCTTCATGCTTAATCACTTGTTGGTGAATAAACTTGGCACAGAACTTAGAGACTGCCTGACCTGCAAGCTAAAAAGGTAAGCGAGGACAGTACAGTAGGCACAGCTAATTAGAGATATTTCTCCCTCATTATCAAATCACATACTTTTAACTGGTTTTGTTTCTTTAATAAACACAATCAACAAGCATGGAAAATAAGTTTTGATTATACAAAAACTTATCCCCAGCTCAGCAGAACGAATAGTGTAAAACGTAACCAATTGATGAATATACATAGTTATGAAAAAGATTTTTTATAACTGACAATTAAGTGCATCTCCTATGTATCATGCTTTAAGAATGCAATAAATATAGTCAATCTTCATAACCCACAAACAAGTAACAAATATTCTCTGCCAGGTTGAAAGGTCCAAGGATTACAATCCTTAACAGCATGATTTGAAGTGAACATTGCCATCAAACCATGATACAAATTCCAACGAATTCAATAGCAACATAAGATTTGAATACCATTTATTGTCAAAGATGTACCCAGAAGTCAGAATTCATGCTTACAAGAGAGTTATAGCAGAAGAGTTTATCTGATCGTAAAGACTAAAAAACTGATTATAACTCTCTACCATGCAAAGGACTAGGATATTGTGATCTAAACAGTTTAACAGATATTTGGAATATACTTAAAAAAACAAGAAGAGTGAAAACGAGTGATTATAGCAGCAAGCATGTTGTCAAGAAAGTAAACTTGACTAATGGAAGTGACCTTTGTTAGAAATATCAAACAACTTTACATGAAGCCAGAACTCACATCTTTGTGATGATAGAAAAGCACGCATATCTTTAATTCATGTACTTACCTCCATGGCCATCGTAAACACCAAAGAACGATGTGGAGTTGTCCAAGTCAAGTAAAGCAGCATGCTACCAAATACCTCATATACACAGATACAGCATTTGGTAAGTAATACGCCCACAGTTAAATCCAGGAACAAAAGCAAAGGCATCAAATACACACCCGTTTTGGCACACGCACTACCAGACTCCAATTTAAGTATAGAATTATCTGATTTATATTATAATTAAAGTCATGATAACCACTTCAAAAGTGCACATCCAAAGACCCACTAAGCTTAGCCACCAATAGAAGGCGTCAAATTATGATGATCATCAATTTTCATTACAAAAGCTGTGCAATAACCTTCAACCCAAACTAGTAATGCCACAATGCTTATAGTTCATAACAGTGATGGAAAAAACCTTTTTATTCTTCTAATTTATCCAATTGTCACATAAAAAAGTATACTCGAACTTTTACACATTTTCAGAGTAAGGTAAATCCAACAAGAACTACAGTTTACATAAGTTAGATGTAACCAAGGCCTGGCACTTACAGCATCTTCCATTGATGTGCGCCACCCTTGCATCGATGACACTCCATATCTTAGTTTCTCATTCTCACCATCTTCAGAGGTCTTATCAGTTTTAGGTGTGCTTAGGTAAACCCCCATATCTAGTAATCAACCTGGATGTTAAACCCAAAACCCTAAAACTATTAATCACAGTATTACATAAATTGCTTCTGAAGAAACATAAATCCAAATCACTTCAAAATTTAAACAAAATACAATTCAGCATTCAGATGCATCATGAAATCACAAGACCAAGGTCACAAACCAAACCAAATTACAAAACATGAAAACACTAACCACTAAACAGCAAAATCAATTCCAATCTCCAACCAGTCATCTCCTAAAACGCTACGACTTATCAAAATTTCAAATAATCATATCACGTCAACTTCAAATCTAACGTAATATCAAAAATCCTACAAATAGTCTATGACAAACATATTAATAATAATCACCGCGAACAACGATAATATCAAAGCAGAATACAGAATTAAAGCCTAGAAATACGAAGATCCTCACAGAAATCACAATCGCGATGGATCAATTACTTCGGAAACAACAAATTGCACAATATATATGAATCTATTGTAAAATTCATCGAACGATAGGTGAATTAAAACTATAATTGAGATCTAAACGATATAATAATAAGAAACTAGAGATTGAAATCAACCACACTTACGGGAGATTTGGATTGTCCGTACAGTCGTGTTCTAGTGGAGACACCCGAACTGCATCTGTATGATGGTTTATTTGCCAGGTGGAACACGCATAGTGTATTGGACTTGTTAAAAGGGGTACTTATTAAATTTCTTTTATAAGAGCACAAATATGTATTTCTAGAAACTAACAAATTAAAATTCATTATCAATTATCTTTAGCATAACTGTTTAAGTTAAGATATTTATTATGGAGATGTTTGGAATTGTTTATAAAAATAACTTATTGACTTATTAACTTTTCTAATAAGTTAGTATGGACTGACTTATTAACTTATTTTCCTTACAACCATCACATTGTCAAACACTATAAAATGACTTTTTAACTTTTTAAAAGTTAAAAAGTTAAAAGTTGGTAAAAAAAAGCATTCCCAAACACCCACTATATATAAATATTAGAAGGTTATGACTTCAAATCTCACTATAAGCAAAATACTTAGAGTTGAGTTAGAGGAGTTTTCCCAGTAATAAGTTTCCTACTAAAGGGGTTGGGGTGCGGTCCCGGCTGGGAAACGGATAGGTGAGCACGATTAAGATAGCACTTATTCTCCGAAACAGGGTCGTACATTTGCCGTTAAAAAAACAAATTAAAGTTTATAAATGTATGTTTTATTTTTTTTAACTATTATATGGGGGCGGGGGTTGGATTTAATGGAAGATAATTTGGAGCTAGAGTGGTAAGGTTTTACTTGAGGTGAAGGGTTTAAGTCTGCCTATGAAGAGTTTTGTGTAAATTAGTTGTGATGTAAAATTTTGAATATATTAGATGTACGTGTGATTTGTAGTTCTAAAAGAAAGAAATATATGTTTGCCTGCATATTTTGTTTCATTTAATTTTATATCATAATTAATTTACATCATCTTGATATATAGTAAGTAGATTATAGGTTGTTGCATAGGCCTTTAAAATTTTGAGGCTCGTTTTAAAATACACTAATTAATATTGGGCTAGTAGGTGAGACTGTGAGAGTAGCATGTCCGGGAAAATCCGGAAGATGTTGTGGGGTGGATTATGTGTTTAAGGTGCTATACCAACATGAAAATGCTATGCATATTTTCCTATGTTGCCCTTTTGCTAGTGAAATCCGGAGACAAATTTCATGATGGATTAAAAAAAATGTCACAGGTATTGATGACCCGAAATAATTATCATCCATAATTTCGCATATGGTGAGTAAGAAAGAATAGGAAGTGCTCGCTCTGATCTTGCATACTACGATATGGTTGATATAAAATGCAAGGAAGCGAACAAATATATGGTTGAGTGAATAGTATGAATCGGACTTGGTAACTTCCTAAAAGTTAAGACTTGCATAGGAACATTCATGTATTTTTTAAAATGTAATGAACCACCTCAAAGTGGCATAGCAACAGGCAACTTGGGGTCTTCAAAGGAAACTCAGGTTCAATTCCCCACAGGTAAACATCTTGAGGTGGCCATCCCAAACGACAATAGATAATGGCAAGTTAGCGTACAAGTTTAATGTAGTTGTAGGGCAAAGATATTAGTTCGAACCCTATCCCTAGCTTGGCTTTAATTTGTGAGTCGATTGCCTCCTACAATGTTCTTGGACGATGTTGCCGTAGCCCGGTTAGAGAATCCTGTAATACAATTTTTTTTCTAAAATTAACGACTAACTGCAGATATTTTGTTTGGTTCAAAGAAGTAAGATTCTTCTATAGATTCACCTTGTAACTTGTAAGGCAGTCAGTTGATACCCAAAACAACCTTGCAAATATTAATGCATGAAGAACAAGTCAAAAACAAAGTATGTACATATATCAAGCATTGAGATGGTCAATATGATTTCTACCTAGTCCTTTGAATGTTGAAAAGATTAGAAGTAGAGACAACATATGTACATGATCTGAAACATCCTACATCAAACACTAGTAAGGACTCCTAAAAAGAATATGTGGTAATGACTCTATCCTTGAAGATTAAGCAGCAAATCACCAATGAGTTGTTCCTTGACATCGCGGTACCCTCGGTTAAAAAGCACCTTCATCTGCTGAGCCTTAAACGGGCCTATGCTTATTGCGGTCGAGATCATGAAAAGTTGTGGGGTCCTTCTGTAACAGAGAGCAAAGAGAGTCGACTTTTGACATAACGGATAACACATCTTCAGTTGTTGACCCGTATTGTCTTTGGTTGAGTAAGCATCGGGAAATGTCTTCTAGAATCCTTAAGCTTTCTTGCTGCTCTTCATGGGAAAGAGGGTGGTTGCTGGATGTTCTTTGTGCTGTTATTGTGTTTTTGACGTTGTTTACAAATACAGTCAGTGACATTGGTGGGTCTATCCCGGGTACTTTAATTCGGTCCCAATGGCTAAGATCATTTAGTGGCACGGTTCCAGCTCTTTTGATACCTTTGGTTGCTGACGTGTCCATCACTAGATACAACAAGAAAAACATGTTCTTGTAAGATCATGGTTTCAAATACGTTTACTTGTGAACGGGTTCAACAGGTTATGTTATAAGATCTAACCAAAAAGAAAGCAAGTTAATTGAGTTGAAAGAAGTGTATTCAAATGTACAAAATCCTCCTACTCTATTAAATGGTAGTCAGATTATTCTGGCAATAATCAAGTTTTGTTCTAAACTTCTAATCTTCGCCAAGCATATTTATTTATAGAATTATAAAGAAACATATATAAAAAGTCCCTGTCAACCCAATTCAACCAGGGATTTTTGTCTGACCAGGGACTTTTGTCAAGTTCGGGCTGGCAGATCTGTTTACCAAGACCCGATTAAAAAGTTGAATCCTAACCAAGATATATTTGTTAACAGGTCAGACAGGTTGAACCATTTTGCCATTTATGACCCATTTGTAAAGACTAGCATCAATGTCATCCATAACTAAACTATGAAAGAAAGACGAAGGGAACTAATATAAGATCAAAATCAACAGTTAATATGACCATAACATCAAAATCCATCCACTGTTCTCAATTGGATTAACTCATAATATAAGAATAGTGAAATATTGGAACAAGCAGGCTTGAGATTTTTTTGAAAAGTTAAATTGAATTATTTCCTCTTTTAACATTAACTTATTTAGTTGTAAATTTAAACGGGTTGGTCAGGTCAACCCCAACCCGAACCGTCTATTGAACATTCTAACAGGCTACATGTCAACCCTTTATGACCCCTTACCCGACCCAGCCATTTTTGCACCTGTAGGTGGAAGGTTACCTGAGCTGGGAGAAGGTGCTTCTTGAGAAAACTCTGCATGTATACCAGAAGGATCATGCAGCTCACTCCTAGATGAAGAAAGCTCACCTCCAGATGGTGGAGCATTTAAATCAAAGATGGTAGGCCGTCCTTCTCTGCTTAACTCAGATTCATTCGTTTTATTTGGTTCATCAGACCCTGATTCGAGTGATTTTACAGGTCCAAAATATGGGTACTTCAATTCTACCACTTCTTGCGGACTCAGAATGTTAAAAGGATGGTTACACTGACTCAGCTTCTCCAAGAGTTGGCCTAATAACCCATGTGAACACTGCAGATGATGATGCCTGTCAAAACAGAACCACCCAACACGATTAGACACAATCTTTATCCATCACCAAACACCTTTTCCTAAATAACAGACGGATCGAGCAAGTTGGATAACGGGTCATATGGGTTGAATTGTACCTGTGTAGGCTAGCGTGTCCACCAGTAAAATCTGCCGTTGATAGCCATGCCGTAGGCATTCGGGGCTGGGGAATTTTCTCTCTAAAGAAAAGAGGCTTCCTGGATAGCTGCACAAAAAAGGCATACCATCTGATTACTTAACACCATTTGTGATTTAAAATGATGAAATACAAAGATTGAAGTGCTAAAAGAATTAATATTACAACTACATCAAGCCTGTCCGGCCCATCATCTAGGTAAGTTGCCTTCAAAGCCACGATGTCAGACCACTCAATTTCAATCTTATTCTTCAGAAGGCCATCCATAAGTTCCCATATGAGTTGCTGCCTCGCAAAGTAACACTTAACAACCAAGTGCCCTTCGTATTTAGGTTTATACTAGAAAAACATAGAATGTTGGTCAATCTCAAGCTGCACCAGCAACTCATCAAGAAGTACAACTAAAGCTCTTGTTGAACGTTTTTCAAATGAGAAATCAGGTTGAAAGATGAAACATGAACATACCTCCCAGGAACCTATCTTAAGAAGTAATGCTTGAAAGTTTGAAGCCTTTAGCTTATCAGCAGCAGCAGAAGTAGTAGCGTTTTGGTTCCCTTTTTTTCGAATCAGATCCAATTTTGGAAGAAGCTTTTTCTTCTGAAAGCTTCGTTTGAATCGATTCCAACAAAGATCGTTTATCCCCGAGCTGCAACCCTAATGGTCTTGGTTCATCCAGTGGATTGTGTTGTGCTGGTGATTCTGGAAAACTACCAATCCCGAGTTCTTGATTCTAATAAAACAAGAGACAGGAAATAAATTAGTTTACAACGGATCGTCGATAACGAGATTGGTCTACAATTACAAGGTTGCATATGCCCAAAATTTACTTGTTCTCATCCCTTCACAGAACTACAGTTTCAAAATATGCCCTAAATTTCCAAAGCATCAAGTACAACAGTAGACCAGAACCAAATACGAGTACTACAATTTGAAGATCAAACACCTGAAGAACACTGTGATTATCACAGAAGCATAGTATCAAATTATTTGCAATTCCTTCACCTCCCATAATCAAGAGAAGAACTCTTACATCAATTCTTAATGCTCTCAAGAATCCGAACGCATCATTATTCAAAATTAACGTCTAAGATGTGTATATTGCCCCTCATCACTTCAATTAAAGTTTCAAATAACTAATGAGTTTCAAGAACATAAGAATGATTACAAACAGATCAAACCGCCATAAATCCCACACATTCTCGCATCAAACAGAATGACCTAATTAACAACTGATAATATTCAATTTGCAAGAACATCAAAGGAATCCATAACAGATGATAATATTCATTATGTCTTAACAATGACATTTGAGCAAAAGAATGATTACAAACAATAACCTTAGGCTGTTTCTTTGGAGAGACGTTGTGTTGATCATCTTGAGTGGATTCCTCTGTGATTTCTCTCTTCACCGGCGACATATTTGTATGTTTCCGGTGGCTTTCCGGTCACTTTTCCGGCGTGGAACACGATGATCAGAGACCGAGTCAACTCGGTGAAACGGTTGTTTGGTTAGTTATTTCAAAATGAGTTGTTTGGCGGGATAAAGAGACTGCATGAGGTTCTATAAGGGTCGTATGAGATATTATATGAGGTGTGCATGATGTTACACAGGCGGTTCATGTATTATGCTCAGGGCCAGTCTCGATAATTTTTAAGAGACATCTGGGCTCGAGGCGAGAACAAAAAATAGGCCCCTATAATACAACGTATGGAAAAAAAAACACCGAATAACATGTATAATGCGATCGAAATGCCAAATTCGATCGCCGATCGGTCTTCTCATTTCTGCCCTTAAAATCTTGATTGAGTTTTTACTTTTAATTTAAGTATTATTATATTAAATTGGATTTAGACTAAATAAATGGTATCGAACTAAATTATTTAAAATGTTGATGAGATGTAAGGTAAGATTTAATAGGTTAGGGAAATGCTATTGGATTCGTTGATGGGTTTATTAGTAGTTTATATATATATTTTTAAAATACATATATATAATATAATATAAAAGTTTTTAAAAAAAATTCCGGCACATAGAGAGATTGGGCCCTAGGTGATCACCCAACACCCCCCCCCCCCCCCGGCCGCCTTGATTATGCTTACATATCGTATGAGGTGTTATACTTACAAATCAGACGAGGGTGTATGATGTGCTATACGAATGCATCATAATGTTATATGACTAGTATAAGTAATTAAAAACTGCAAACATGACTGAACACAACACTAACAAACTCATACGGTCCATACAACATCTCATACGATACGTATGGTATGTGAGGAGTTTGTGTACGTATGGTAGTTTTTTTAACCATTAAAATCCTTGAAACAATAGTATTTTTTCGTTATTGTGTTTTATTGGTAATTATATAAGATAATGATAAGTTTCATTCTGATGCGTGAATAATTTTAATGATATACAAATTATGTTATCAAAGAAACGCACAAATGTTTCTATAGATATCATCTCATAAGCATCAAAATACTCAAATCTGCTTGACCACCTTCTATGCATACTTTTTTTCTTCTTTCTTAAAGTAACATCTAAGGCTAATGTTCACCTCCACAAATATCAAATTCGTTACTAGTTTTAGTAAACCCGTGTATTACACGAGTTTGATAAATAAAATATTAACTATAATAAAATTTTATTAATAATAAAATGATATTTTAAGATCAGATATGATTGAAATTACGTCTAAGTAAAAACTATAAATAATAAAACAACAAATCAACTTTTTAAACTTTTGGTTTTAAACGTTTTTTACAAAAAAAAAAATTAAATAAATATATATTTTGTTTCACGTATTAAAAACTTTCATTTTTAAAAATTCCCTTATTATAAATCTCAATTTTAATTATTTTTGGTTTATAAAAAATTACTTTTTAAAAAAACTAATTTTAAAATATTTTATATTTTTAAATAAGTTTGATGTTTTAGAAAAACTTCTCGTTCTATAGAAAATTATTTCTTTAGAAATAATTAATAAAAATCTATTTATTAATTTATTAAAAAGCTGTTTTTAATCTAAAAATTAAATAATATTATTAGTAATTAAAGTAATTATTTAATAGGAGAAAGAAGTGGGAAAATTTTGATTATGAAGAATGTGATGTTGACACATGTCCTCTATAGTTACTTTTTTATTAAAATAGAAAGATCTGTTTATTAGATTAAGACAGGATAAAAAAAACTTCAAGATCAGTTAATACCAATAACCTAAAAACAAATCAAAAAATTATGAATCAAAGGGTACCTGGCCGATCCCAATGCAACAACTATATTTATTGACCAAACCGATCTTATAATCTGTCACTATTTGATTTGGGATCACTCAATTTGATGTTTTCTAGTTATTTTTAATAACATTTTACAACTTCAAACTACATGAATACAATGACGCATGGTTTTCGAGTGTCCCAACATACGTTATTTGAGTTTTAGTTGTTCTTATGAAAATAATTGACTGTTAAGGTCAAAGTGAGATAAGAAATATTTTAAGTAAAATATGAAATTATGAGTAGTTTATTGAACCCAATTTATGTTTTTAGCTGCTTCGCCTTCATGGTCAATTTGTTGTTGTTATCTTGTTTTGATTTTGGCATTTTAACAAACAGTCGGTGCACAACATAAAAGAAGACGTTGATCTTTAGATCAAGGAGTTTTGATCCTTCAAGATGCAAGTCTAGATTGAAAATCTGAGGGCCATGTGGCGGTGGTAAATCAACGTTATAACGAGCACTAAATCGTCTGTGGGAACCATCTGAACAGAGCACGGGGATCTTAACTTTAACAAAACTTTTAGAGAAATTTTATTGAAAGAATTAATTTCCTGATACAACTACACACACCGTATTTATACACAAACAAATTTACAATTCTAACCCTCTAATTCATGGAATTACACAACAAGTCCTTTAACATACTCCCCCCTAAAATTCCAAGAATCACCATTTAACTCTTCCACATCGAGCATATACCTCATTTCAGTAAATCTCACCCTCGATAGGCTTTAGTTAAAACATCCGCTCTCTGCAGATCACCACTAACAAATTCAACACGAATTTGTCCCCTTTCTATGCATTCTCTAATAAAATGATACCGAGTGTTAATATGCTTACTTCGACCATGAAAAATAGGATTTTTCATCAGTTGAATTGCAGACTTATTATCCATAAATAGTGTAACCACACCTACACTCTCCTAAGTAATCTCTTTGAGAACTCCTTGTAACCAAAATGCTTGACAAGCTGTTGAGGTAGCACCATGACTTAGCTTCACAGAAAGACAAGGCCACTGTTGCCTGCTTTTGTGAATGCCACGACACAACCGAATTATTAAAGAAAAATACATTTCTTGACGTTCGACCATCAATCATTATCAGTTAAGTGATTGCTATCACTATAACCAATCAAACCTCCTCCTTCAACTTTCTTATACCTCAACCCATAACACAAGTTCCTTTCACATACCTGACTAAATGTTTCACAGCCTTCAAGTGTGCTACCTTTGGACACCGCATGAATCTATCATATACCCCACTACAAAGCTTATGTCTGGCCTACCTCCTATACTTAGTTGAATCACCTCTACACCCCCCTTCATCTTTGAACAACTTCAACCAGGTTCCATGGGAACTTTTGTCTAATTACAAAACGTTAATCTATGATTGTAATTGTTATAACGTCTTATTACCTAATATAATTTTCTAGTAAACATCAAACGTTATAACAAAACTAATTACAATATATGTGATGTATTAGTCATCACATTAAATATTAATCTATGATTGTGATTGTTGTATAATAAATATATAAAAGTATAAAATGAAATATATAGAAACGTATCATAATTTATCAACTACTTAAACGTAAATAAGTAAATATAAAGTATTATTAAGGAAAATATCATCTTAAAATAATAATTGATACAAAACGTTTTATTAATTTAATAATTATAATAATTATTAAAATGATACTATTATTAATATTATTATCGTTTCAAAATCATTCAACATAAACATTATAATAATTCTTTTTAATATCATTATTATCTATCTGTAACTTATTGTTATAATCATTTATATGGTTCATTATTTATAGTACCGCTAATATCGTGAATGTAAACATTATTATTGTTGTAAGTAATATATAATTATGTTAGTATAATATGATTACCGGTAATATTACTAATGTTCAGTTTTGACAATATTATTTTATACCAAAAACAGTGTAATAAATATTTTAATTAATATTAAGTTTAGTATTAACAATATTAACATTATTACTCTGGTACTTATTATGGGTATTATATTTGTTAATAACACTTTTATCTGGTGAAAGATAATGCTAAAGCTTTATTATATAAATAAGTAATCAGTAGGAACTTAAAACTAATTAGTAACTGATTCAAGTAATCCTAAATTAAGTTATGATTATATATTTTTAATCACAACATTCTAATAGCAATTATATAATAACAATACATAAATAACTATAAGTATTAATATTGTGATTTATTGGTGTGATTATTAATGTTATTAATAATATTGTTATATATATCATTACTATTGGTAATAAAAAATTATGTTAGTAATGATATTAGTATTAGCAATACCAACATATAAACCTTGTAGTTTTTATTAGATATATAGTATCTTAACATGTAAATGATATCTATACATCACACATTGAGAATTAATTAGGTATAAAACCATTTATACTAATAGGAGCTTATAAATAATAGACGATAAGTTTTGATATAAAAACAACTACAAGTATTAATACATTACAACTAAATAGAAGTCGGATTAATCTTATCAAACAAAAGTTTTGATAACTAACAAGTGTATACATAAACTTATAACAACAAGAAAATATATGTTAAATAGTACAGTATTTGCTATCGATAATATTTTTATATTAATTTTATCTATCCGTAACATTACGTTATAACTAATAATCTTATGTATAATTCGATTACTGATACTACTATGATATCATTTCGCTAACATTATAATAGTTATTGGTAATGATAATAATGATTATATAGTTAAGTTACTATTTATATTATTATCAATGATATTATTAGTGTTTTATTGTCAATGTCATTCTATAACTAATATAATATGATAAATGACTTTATTCATATTAAGTTTATTATTAGTAAATTAACATTATTAATTTTGTTATTATTTTATTATTATTATTAGTTTTACTAATAATATTTATAATATTAGAACGATAATTCTAATAATTTAGAATCCTAGTTATATGAATAAATATGTATACACATAAAGACAAAACAACTAATATTTTCTAAAAGGTATACTTAGACATTGATAATTTATAATATACAATTCATGTACATCAATGGAACTTAAAACAAATGGATGATCAAGTCAAATAAACCTAATTAGGTAATTATTAAGTATTTCTATCCCAACATTCTAATATGAATAATAACAAGTAAATAAGTATTTGCATACATCTTAATATAGTAATATATAATACACATAAAACCTAATTAAATTAAGAAACCAATGTAATTATACAGGTAACACTGATATCTTTCAATAACATTCATCTTAACGATAATACTAAAAGATCATTCACTTAAACTAATATTAAGGGCTCAACCACACATGTGAATAGATTATTGTATTGTTAAGGACTGACGATAAGTGTACAATTAGGATTACATTGGTGAAATCCTACGCCTAGATGTGAACTCTCAGCATTGATATATGGATACTTGTAAGAGGAATCAGGTGAGTCTTCGCAGCCCCCTTTAACCATACTCGTTTTTCTATGATGTGCAATTATTTAAGACTTTCTTTTTGCTATTATGCACTTGCACCGACTATCGGTATACACAACCATTAATTTTGGATAGAACCGACGGATCATATGGGTAGTACTACTTGGGGGAAAAACCTCCACGCACAGTGTGTCCTATTGATAGGCAAACAAAACACTGAGACATGAAGTGTCGCGGAGCCTGTAGTGTCGCTGCGACATATTATCTGCACATGCTTATTCTTTGACCGTTCGGGTGCCCATATTCGGGAGTTCAATCCATACTAGATTAAAATTGGGTAACTGGGTACAGGGTTGGTTGTGGACTTATTTAATTGGCATCATACGTGTTGAACTCTGTTTTCTATAAACCTGCGAACTCACCAACTATTTTTAGTTGACACTTTTAGTATGCTTTTCAGGACTGAAAACCACAAATGACTTGGCTAGTTACATATTTTAAAGAACCTCACCTAGCAGTTGTAACCAAGTTCTAGAAGCCCAAATTGTGATGAATTTAAGTATAATTTCAATGTAATTAGATTTTGATATTCTCTTGTAAGCAATATTGTTCTTGATATTCAGTCTAGTCGCACTCCCAGGCTTCCGCTATGTGTTGAAAGTGGGGGTGTGACATCACATACACCGCTTGTTCATGCCGGCACCTTTTAAAGTCCAAGCCTTTTAGAACTTCATCTAACCGTGTGTTCCATGCTCTTGGAGCCTGTCTCAGACCATAAAGAGCTTTGATGAGTTTATAGACTTTATACTCCGACCCCTTCCTTTCATAACCCTCTAGCTGCTTTACGTATACACTTTCTTTAAGTTCACCATGCAAGAACGCTACCTTTACATCAAGGTGAAACACTTTCCATCCCTTTTAGCAGCTAACGCTAGAATCAATCTAATTGTCTCAATTCGTGCCACAGGAGCAAAAACATCCTCAAAGTCAACCCCTGGTTGCTGTAAATAACCCTTCGCGACCAACCTAGCCTTGTGCTTGGAAACTGCTCCTGTTGCGTCTCTTTTTAGCTTGTAAACCCACTTTAAACCAATTGGATTACACCTTAGAGGGGCATCAGTCAGAATCCATGTCTTGTTTCTTTCAATCACCTGTATTTCTTCATTCATTGCCTGCCTCCATACTTTCTCCTTGACTGCCTCTTGGAAACAAATTAGTTCCTCATCTTGTGCCAAAAGTAATTCCACATCAGCCATTTCTTGTGTTTCGGAAGATCTAGAATTACCTTCGGACATTTTGGAATTACCTTCGGAAGACTTAGAAACTTGTTGTTGAGCAGCTCTATATTGGACTCTTCCTTCTACCACATAATCACTCAATCTTTTTGGCACTTGAGAGACTCTGGTTGATCTCCTCAATTTATGCGCATCGCTTTCTTCTTCTTCTTCTTCTTCTTCTTCTGCATGATTTGTATCCAGTGAATCACTTCCACCATATCCATTTAAAGATGAATGCACTGAATCAGCTCTCACTACTGAATCACTATGGCTTATAGGACATGCACTACTCGAAACTGGTTCATCATCTCCTTGTACTGTGAACTCAAACCATTTTAAGCTAGAGCTTCGATCCCCATCTTGATAGCCCAAATACATACTCCAATCTCTATTCTCCTTAAATTTCACATCCCTACTAACCATAATCTTGTTAGTTACAGGATCATACATCCTATGTGCCTTTGACCCTTGTTTAACTCCAAGATAAACCATCATGTTGCTTCTATATTCTAACTTCTTTAAGCCTGGTGATGTAAGTTTCACACGACCAACACACCCAAATATTCTCAAATGACTCATATTCGGTTTTCGTCCCTTTAATGCTTCATAAGGAGTGCATTCTGGTAAAGCTTTGGTTTGTATTCTATTGAGCAAATACACTGAATTCCTTACCCCTTCAGCCCAAAAATCTTTTGCCACTTTCATTGCTTTCATTATACTCCTGGTCATGTTTAAAATCGATCTATTCATCCTCTCAACTGCTCCATTCTGCTATGGGGAATAAGGTGCTGTTAGCAGCCTATTAATTCCTTCCTTTTCACAAAACAAAGTGAACTTCTGGGATGTAAACTCCCCCCCCCCCCACGGTCAGAAGAGTTTTCAACCTATATCCATACTCCTTCTCTACTTTGGACTTGAACAACTTAAATTGCTCAAAGGCTTGATTTTTCTTTTCAACATGTGCACCCACATAAACCTAGTACAATCATCTACAAGTAACATGAAATACTTGTTACCTGCCTGTGTTGAAGGACTAATTGGCCCACACAAGTCAAACAGAAACTAACTCAAGAGGCTGTGATGCTCTATACACTGATTGAGTTGGAAATGAATGTCTGGTGTGTTTCCCAGCCAAGCAAGCTTCATATAGCTATGAGGGATGATTAATCAGCGACACTCCCTTTACCATCTCCTTGTTGGTCATAATTCTGATTGCCTCAAAGTTGACATGACCTAACCGTCCATACCACAGCCATGGCACACTCCCTATATTAGAGTGGAAACACATTGGTGTCCCAATTGTTAGAGCTGTCTTGTACAGCCTGTTTGATGATTTTGGGACTTTCATCAGCAATCTTCCATCCTTTTCATACAGCCACAAATAATTTTCCTTCACTCTTATCTCACACCCCGCTTCTGTGGCTTGTCCAAGGCTGAAGATGTTACTCCTTAACTGAGGAATATAATAGACATCAGCCAATAATCGTTGTTCTTTGTTCTTGCACTCTAATACCACCATCCTTTTTCCTTCTATCCTTACAGTGGATCCATCACCGAACTTCACATTGCCCTTTATATTTGCATCAAGATCCGAGAACATAGAGGGATTACCAGTCATGTGGTTCGAGGCACCGTTATCAAGATACCAAACGTCATTTTCATCTACTCCAGATGAGTATTTGGCTGGGATTACCTTATGTTCATTCAAGAACACCACATCTTTATGTTCTTGGACCTTGACTGTCATTAGTAAGGCTGGTTCTTCCTCATCTGTTTGGGTCAAGTTCACTTCTGAGTCTTTGGATTTCGAGGGGCACTCAGAGGCATAATGACCGTATTGATCACATTTGAAACAACGAATTTTAGACTTATCGGCACTCAGAGGCATAATGACCGTATTGATCACATTTGAAACAACGAATTTTAGACTTATCTTTGGCAGGGCGGTCCGTATGCTTCTGGTTCTTGATCTGGTCTCGATCACCTTCTCTTCCTTGTGACGCCCGGCCTTTTCCCTTCCCCTAATTCCTGCTAGTTCGATCTGCCTTGCCTTTTGTTCTTCCTGAGTTCTCAGACTCTGTTTTTCGATGCTGCCATTCTGCATGGTGAGTAGTAGCTGATCGCTCTTCTGAGTGTTGACTTTTGCCTTCATACCGGTTCTTTCTTCAAATGCCTTTAGTCGCCCTATTGCTTCCGGTAACAACAACGTGTCAAGATCCACAAATTGCTCAATTGATGCAACAATTTGGATGAATCTCTCAGGCACACCTCCAAGAAACTTGCGGACAAGAGCAGAGTCTTTGAACGGCTCACTGAGATCCCTGGCCTTGGAAGCTATTGCTCCAAGCCTGGCAACGAATTCGTTAATCGATTCTTCTTCTTTCATCCTTAAACTTTCAAATTCGTTTCTCAGTGTTTGCAATCGAGCCTTCTTTACTTTATCAGCCCCTACGTATCTGGTCTTGATTGAGTTCCAGATGTCTTTTGCTGACTCACAGCTTGCTACTTGTAGAATTAGGTCTTCTGGCATCGCCTGATACAGGTAGGCGATCGCGGCGCTATTCTTCTTCGGATCGACAGTTGTTTCTGCAGGTGGTTCGATTGCTTCCCATAGGGAGTGGACCTTGAAAATTGCCTTCAATTTCAAAGCCCAGATTGTGTAATTGGTAGCGGTGAGTACAGGACATTGTAGGGGTATGGTATGGTTCTCTTTCATTATGATCAATTGGGTGTTTGGGTTTGTCGCTGCCATCGTCTTCTTCTTTCTATGGTACGTAACCCTGAAACCGGTCTTAGACTCCAAACCTTCTTTCAATCTTGAATTCACTAATCCTTCTTCCTTCACGGTTCAATGAAATTCTTTCGATTTAATCCTTCGAATCGATCTCTTGATCTTGAATCTTTCTAAAGCTCTGATACCAATTGAAACAGAGCACCAGGAACTTAACTAACTTCAACAAACCTTTTAAGAGAATTTATTGAAAGAATTAATTTCATGATACAACTACACACCCGTATTTATACACAAACAAATTTACAATTCTAGCCCTCTAATTCATGGAATTACACAACAAGTCCTCTAACACCATCTTCCGACATGATGTTTTTGGTCGGAGAAGATGTCAAGTGGGTTGAATACTTAGAAATTATCATTTTACCACAAGACCATCCTAATCATATTTATGAACATGCTATATTTGGTTTGTTTTATCTCAGTTCTCAAAGGGGTCAAACACAGGTCATATAAGTCGAAGAAGGAATTCAAAATTCTATTTTATATGCACATAGTCTTCTAAGTTCTAAATTATCTTATTTAAAAAGTTAGATTATGATCGTAATGATATTATTTGTAATCATAAATAATATTTTTTTTGAAAGGAAAAGAAAAAAATAAGAAAGGACTTTTTTGGGTCAATCCAACCCGACATATCCTGTTCAGCTCTACATAGAAAGTAGAAACACCTGTTTCAACCCGCCCGTTTAACCAGTTGCCCAACCCACCTCGAATTCAAAGATGCTACTCTCAAATTCTCAAAATGCCCAGAGCCGCAGACTACAACTACAGATTTGCTTGTTAGGAAAGATAATGACATGAATAAAAGGTGCTATGAGTTTGACAACAACATCAACGGTAACTATAGCTTTGATTATTACTAATTTGGGTGCTTGTAAAAATATAAGATTTATCATGGAGGGTTTATCGCGGTTGCGATTGTTTTATTGTGTTGAATGTAACAAAACCCCAAAAGAATTATCACATAAAGACACAGGCCTTGCACGGGTTCAAGTCGACAACACAATTTATGCAAATTCAGTTTTATGTCACATAAATAAAGTGGGACTTCATGTACAAATACAGAATGATGATCATAATAAATTATACACAAATAAAAAGAAAGAACAGCTAAACATAAGGGTGGGGTGGGAGATGGTTTGAGGGACATTGGCTCATGCTCTTCCCCTACAATTATGCCTCGACCCTCAACAGGAAAATACTAGAGATATATAAACACTTAAATAACTTAACCTTTTATTCAGTAGCCAATCTTGGAGAAAAAAAGTTCTCGTTTTCCGACTCTGGGGTTACCTGAAGGTATAATAATAAAATTCATACCTGCAGATCACATGTTACGACTTGATATTTTGAAAACATGTAATCGAATGAGGGGTGAAAATTTGGCCTATTTACCTATGAATGGGCCGATTCGGGTTATGTTTTATCTCTATTGACTAACAAATCAAACGGGTTGAACAGGTCAACCTGATCAAAAATCAGCCAAATGTGTTTTTAACCTTCTAAATCATTTGTTGGATTGATCTTGAGCGGGTTAAAGTTGGATCAGCGGGCATGGGTCGGAGCTGGTTAATGTAACTGGGTCAATGGGTCACGATTGTAGTTATTTGTAGTTTTCATATTTAAGTCATGTGTTTATGTTGGTAGAAAGTGGGGTCCTAAACATGGGTAGTGGTACCATGTTCACGTTCATGCAAGTAGTAGTATTTATAGGTTTCAATTAGATGAATGAAAGTGTGGGGTGTTTCAAAAGCAGCAAACAGTGAGTGTTGTGTGCGAGTTCTGAAGCATTAGTGTGAGTTTTGTGTTTGTATTTGGGGCCTGATCCAATATCATTTTACTCGTATTATAAAAAATTGTTCACTGTTTACGCACCAGCAAGGGTTAAAATACTTGCTTTGGGATAACCCAACCCGACCCACTTCAATCCAAACACGTTTGACAACCCGCCCCATGCTCTTTGCCACTTGTTAGTAGAATTCGAGAATAGGCATGGCAGTGTTGCAAAATAACCTGGATATTATCGGTTCGACATTTTTGGGAGCTCCTCTTGTGCACATGCGAGCCTGCACGTATAGGAAAAGAGAATATTATATCACCTGATTCACCTATAAACTCCAACAATAAATTTATAGGCGTGACATGTGCGTACCTCCATTGTAAATAATTTATTTCGTTTTGTAATTCCTTTTCCCTGTTGCTGTTTGCGTCCAGCTGTGAATAAGAAAATAACATATCATCAAAACGTCGTATTTGATAGTCTTTGCCCCACACCGCAAAACCACCTTATAGTTTACTACATGCAACTATTAAAATATATCAAAGCTAAAACGCCATGTGTTACTGAAACACCCAATTAAAAAACACATTTTTCTTAAAAGATATAGTAATACCATACTCATATTAAAGATAAAAGAAACAATTGATTTTATAGTGTAATTAAAAAAAAAGTAATTATGTATAAAAAATGAGGGAATTAAAAAAAACTAAAAAATGGAAGGTTATTCCTATTCTACCCTCCACCCCTTTAAATAAAAACCCTATGGCGTGGCACGCTTTCCACTCGTCATTCTTCAAATCAATTACTCAGATTCCTTCCTTATTGTGTGTATGTGTAGTGGAGGAATCAAGAGAAAACCACCAACTTATGAGAAAACCGCAAAACCCATCTCTAGTCAATCACATAATTTATAAATTGTTTATTTTTTAATTGTCAAAGGTGTATTTGAGTAAAATTTCACCCTATAATTGTATGGTTTAAATCATTTAATATATATTAATGACTGAAGATGATGACTAAACAAGCTACATATAAGTAACCTGTAGAAAACTTATGTGAGTTACACATATGTAACCCATATTTTTACAAATGTAACTTGTAGTTCCTAATTATAGTATTTTAATAGGAACCGTAAAAGTTCTTGTGTTTGGGATGAGCGGCTAAGAAACCTTCTCATTTTGATGTACTTGGGTGTTTTTTATTTTTCAGTATCTTGCCGGAAACTGTTCTATATTCAAGTCTAAGTGTTCAAAAGAAAACATATGTAACTCGTAGTTACATATACATAACCTATGGTTTTGGTAGTTTTCTCGTAACTTGTGCTTTTTCTCATGATCCTCCCTTATACATACACACACACATTTACTCACTCACATATATATGTACACACATATATATAACCAGTAGCTAATCAACAAAGTGAATTTGCATTTTTGCATACCGTGGATTTATCTGACCCGGAAATGTTTGTAGATAAGCATCCTCCATCTATATTAAAGTTGGCAGAGACACTCAAGTAAAATAATGAAACAAAAACATAATCTGAAATAAATTCATATATGTTTATCCTTCCAACCTGTAGAATCACCGGTGGAGTACGCCTTCATTAGACTCAAAATGCAATTCTGTGAGAGTAACATTTAAAAAACTTTTATACTTTTAAGTAAATCGTAAGCGAATGACTTTATATACATGTATATTTAAAACAGTGATACACACCCTTTGAATAGCATTTGTCTGCAAAATAAACTGCAGTGCAGGAAGAGGAAGATGATTTTGTTGCATAGGAGTAAAATCAGCCAGAGATGATTGATGACCTATCTGACTTTGGCTTATTACCTATAAAGAACATAACATGGTTGTGAAAATTACTAGGAGAGCATTGCAATCTTTCTCTATTAAAGAAACATCATGCCTCAATATGTTTACTCCATACCATGCTATACTATTACGTACATAACGATAGAGCAAAATCTGAAAAAAATGGACTGATTACATGTGTTGAAACGAGCTGGTTTAAATTTTGCTAGCAAATACTTTTTTGCCATTTTTAAACAAGCTAATGCCTTAAAAAATGATTACAAAAACTATATGGTTACAGCCTCTCAACCTGTTTAACCCATTCAACGCAATCCTTTGTAGCTAAACTGTATAATTCGACCCCATTAGAGTTCAAAACATAGTGTTTGAGTAAATACCACGTAGACTAGATTTTCCAGTGACGGGGTCCACTTGCGTGCAATTACCAAAAAGGGTACCATATGAAAGGTAACATAGTTCTGTCTGATTTCTGTTCTGGGCGAACATGTTTGGTTTCGCTAAAAAAAACCCTAAAAAGTTTCAGGTTTTTAGTTAAAAACCCTCAATCTTCCAAAACTTTTGATTTAAGGTAATTTTTATAGGTTATCAGTTCAAAATATGATGTGAACAACGTCTCACTGAGTTTGATGCGTAGACTTCTTTTATACAAGACACCGAGATACAATGTTGAAGGTTACCTTACATAAAAATTATTGAAAGTTTATTACCTTTTTATAGGTGAAAACAAAAACGGTAACCTGGAAGCAGAATTCAAACCAAACTTTGTTACTTGTTTACGCAATAACCCCTTACCAAAAAGATGAAGGGTGGCAATTCGTTCCGGGTTCTTATTAGCGGGTTTGAAACTTTGTACAACGTAACTTCTAACCCCTTACATAATTTCAATGAAATGTAGAACCCTAACCCAAACACGACATATGTGACCTGATTATCTACACATAGCAAATGAGTTGGCGGTTTAATTGCTATGTGAATGGGTTGTTCAGGTCAACAGGTTGTAAAGGGGGTTGGTGGGTTGGAAATGGTTTTTCAGGTCAGCCCCAAGCTGACTCATTTATGACCCATTTACGACCCGAATCCATTTATTTTGTATCAGCTTCGTGTTGTGTTAGGAATTGCTGCCCCAACCTAAAATACCTGGTGGACATCTTTAGAATGTCTATGATTGAAAGTGGTAAAATAAAATGTTGCTGTGCTCAGATCGAGAAATGCATTGTATGAGTGGATAAATATAATATATACAAACCTGCATACTGTGACTCTTCTGCAACACAGGAGGTGCAGCTGCCTGCAAAGTAATAGTGGTTTTTAATTTTAGTCTAGATACATGAAAACCTCAAATATGAAAAGTTCAGATATACAACAGCTGAGCTACCTTATCTACGTCAACACTCTCAGAGGTAACCTTAAAGCGCCCTTTTTGTTGAACAACTGGATGTTCCTCACCACTTGCTGTTTCATTAGTATAGTTAATAAACAACTACTCTTACCTTAGATACAATATGGACTAATGAACGAAAATCTCCCTAACAATGAAATAATATAAATGAAAAGGCTTCCGAGAGTAATTAATCAATATTATCACTAACCTATAGAGGCTTTAGAAACCGAGTCAGGGACATCCTCTGTTTGGAATGATCGTGTGACGTTGCAGCTTGGGACTCGTGAAAATTGTCTTTGCAATTTCTCACTGAGATAAGAACATGTCAATGGTAAAATAGAATAAACAATAGACATAAAACACAGAGATATATATAAATTGTCACTCAAAATAAACTAATCTCTGACAAAAGACTAAAAACTAAAAAATATGTTACTGGTAACGTTCAAAAAGATAGATGGGGAACATTTTAACATGTTTACACGGTAGCCCTAGTCAAATATCTGGAAATTCTTTATTAAACTTACACTGGAAATAGCTTCAAAAAAAGAAGAGGAATTGCAAAATAGTTGGGACGAGCACGTTGGGTACGGGGTGAAAACGATTGATTTTTGGTACAGTCAGTTTGTGTTAACCTGCAACACGTTTTGTCCAAAATTTAATTACTTTTATAAGTATCAAGTGTGTTAAATAAGATTACAAATTTATATTATTTCACTGCTAATCAGTGATTTGGATAAAATAGATTAAGGTCTTATGAATTACACACTTAGGTGACTGTTCACCTTGTTTGGCCTTAAGCTAACTTTTAAGTTTACCTGTTTGACCCATTAAAGATAAAACATAACCTAATTTTAACAGACTCATAACGAATCAACTAATTAGTTAATAACTGAGATTGCATACGTCTCTTGCTCTGAATCCTTTAAGCTCAGCATTTGCTTCATTAAAGTCGTGTGATGGATCTACAATGAGAAGCTTTGGCAGATGATAATAAAACGTAGAAACACGCCCTAGCTCTAATTAAAATCGAAATGGCAAAGGGGAATACTCTTTTCAAAGGCAATAAGCAGTGTCAGCTTTATATATGTGGATGATGTTGTGAGACTTATTAATGCAGTTATGCTAATCTAGCTATAGTTATATTCAAATAAATGTGGAACCATAGACTATTATCTAAGCAAACACACTTCCCCAGTTATTCTCTATGCTAGTTATTCTTAGCAGATGAAAGCGTGCTCAAATCATTAACCCCTGCAATGATGCACCCTGAATTAAGTTACTGTAAACGTGTGGCGGCACTTTCAACCTATTTACTAACAAATGAATTCATTCGAGTTATGTTTAATCTCTAACGAGTCAAACAAATATATTAGCTTATAAGAGAATATAGAAATTTGTTTAAAGTGCGGGTGGACACAACTCCTAAATCATTATGCAAGAAACTAGAATGTTACTGAAATAATATATTTGTAATCAGATAAGCACACTAATTTTACAAAAGAAACATTTAAAAATTGGAACAAAAAGTGTTTCAGGTTGACCTGACCCATTTTGACCCGTCACCAAACCGGCCCATTTTACCACCCCTCCAATACACTGTTGATGTAGCATAAGTAAGGATTTCAGAAGCCAAGTCCAAGACACATAGGTGGAGTTTAGTTTGCGCACGGGAATCACTATGGGTTTGGGTTTGATACCAAAATGTAATGAAAATGGGTATGGATTCAATTTTCAGCCCTTTAGGTGAGTATAGAGAATAACAATCCATACCCATCAAGCCAAAAACTCAAAACAAATAACATCCACACCCTTAAAGCTAAATCTTCAAGTCAGGCAAGTGGGTTTCATACCTATCCATTGAGGCAATGCAGCCAGAAGAAGCTGCTCTATGATGAGAATGAGAAGGAATGCCATCAAAGGGTTTTCCATTTGTCTCTGTGTTTCGTTTTCCAGAAAGATCAATCTCACTGAAATTATCAGCACGGGGAGAAGAATTCTGGGAAACCAAGTGTTCGTTTGTAAAACTAGTAACGCTTAACTCATCTTCAGATTTTCCTCTGAACATGTGAGAGAGAAAAAAATTTACATCCAATCCAGATGATGTTAACAATAATAAATACAATTCAAATTAGATTTTAATAATCTAAACTATTATTCATTTACCGATAATAATACATACTATTGATTTGGTCGGTAACAATCTTAACTTTTGTTTTTATAACCAACAACAATCCCAGTAACATAATTATTAAAAATTTACATTTGATTTCGACTCAACTTCGTTTACAATAATGAATATGAGCGAAATAAAAAAAAAACATACAAGCTAAATCGAGTATAAAATAAGTATAACTCGAGAGTGAATGTATGATAATTATACTACTGGTATTGTTGTTGTTAATAAAAATTAAAGTTGAAATTATTACCAGCAAAATCAATAGTATGGATTATTATCGGTCAATGATTAATAGTTTGAATTATTAAAATTCAATTTGCCTAAATACAAACTAACTAGATAAAAAAGCTTTAAGCTACATAATACTCTATAAGAGAAATCGTTATGAAGAAAAAGCAGAACATATAATGATTCATATGCCAAAACATATGCCAAAGAGACGCAAAAATAAAGAAAAAGATGAAGATGGGTTAAGTACATTTTTAGGTTAATTGAGGCATATGTATCGTTACTTTATAATATATACATTTGAGGTGGCAAAATGAACAAGTTGCATAACAAGTCAAGACTAGTTCAACTAAAACATGTCATATACTTTTGAGTACAGCCGGCCCGGGTTGGGTTGACAGGCAAACTTTTTTTTTTGTATGTTTCTTATATATGTTTAGTGCTCTAAATATGATTAAGAAAAAATATAATTGTTTACATATGATTAAAAATACTATGTTATTAGAATATTATTTTTTAAATTAGATTTTGACAACAATAATATAATTTTTAAATACTCAAGTTTTCTTTTCCATTGATGGGTGCATGCAAATAACAAGTCTCTAATTTTTGAAATATGATGATTTAAGAGGTTGTAACATTAAAAATGCATGGTACTACTTTCAACTTGTTTAACGCTTATCAAAAATATATTTGACATGTAAGAGATAAACCATAACGTATATCGGGCCCATTTATAGGTAAATGGATCAAAATTGCCACCTCTAATATACATCGTATCTTGAGGGAAATGGTGCAATCAATTTGAAGTTGGACATACACTGAAAAACCCAAAGTAGAGTAGCCAGGTTGAACAGATCCTTCCTACAAGGTGTTTAAATTATCACTCTAAAGCCAAAATATAAAACAGATAAAAAGTCATCAAAAGGCTATTTGACATACAACTTCAGCAGTTTCTGAAGCCTCACTCAAGGAAGACAATTGATGTTGAAGCTTCCTTTCACCAGAAATGCCCCCAGGGAAAGAATTCATGCTCCCCAGTTGATATTTTTCAGATACATCATCCTCATCCTGGATCTTTTGTTACATTAAGAATATAGTCACTTATAAAACTTATTGCATAGGATGGCAATGTATATTGAGAAGGATCATATTCATTAAAAGTATTTAGGTCTCATACCAAGGAAGCTTGTGACTTCATATCTTCAAGGTCAAAGTTCCATCCACTGATCCCTCTTTTATATTCATTCTGAAAGCAAATTATAAACCACAATGAATGAAAAGCTAACAAGAAAACGAAAAATTAAGCTAGGATGCCCAAAAGAAGCAAAACAGTCCAGCCCCACTTAAAATAATCCACAGAAAAGAAGAAATGTGTTCACTACATTTGCAAAAGCTTACCTGTGAAATTTCCTCCTTCTGCCCGTCTGGAATTTTCTTTTGAGCAACCATATCTTCTTCTTTTCTCTGTTTTATATATCAACTTATAATCTCAGTAGATAGAGTGAAAATAGCATAAACAGTACAGAAGACCACAAAAGTTTCAGAAATATCTTATAGACCAACCTTGATTGCCTGAAGGCGATCACCAATTGTTGGGAGGCCTTCCAAAAGCTTACGTGCTATAAAATCATTTGATCTAGCTTGTTTAAAAAAGTAATGCTTTAGAAGCTTCTTTGCAGTAGGACGCTTCAAAGGATCTTTAACCAGGCAACTTGCAGTCATCTGCTTAAAAGACTTTAGACAGAAAACAAAACAAGATAAGTGTCAATTGATATATTTACAAAAAAGGGTCAATGGAAACAAAACATGTTACCTTGGAGAACTTCTTGTCCCTCTCATAATCAAGACCAGGAGGTGCATTTTGTAAGGTCATCAGCAAAACCTACGAAGTTGTAAGTATTTTATTTCATAAGAACTCACAAGTAAATGCATCTAAATGCAACCAGTAATCATCCTAATTAAGCAACATAGTGTGTGTGTGTGTGTATACAAAAGGAAAGCACCTTCATTGGGGGGTATTTAGAGAAAGGAGCGTGCCCATGAGCAAGCTCGAGAGCTGTTATACCGAAAGACCATATGTCAGCCCTGTAGAAGTTTTCAAAGAGAAACATTACCACCTTACCATTTTCCTTACTAGTTTATGGTTACTTCATTATTTTGGTTTTTGTGAAACAGGAATAGAAACAGTTTATATTGAATAAAATGAAAAAAATATTGATGTGGTCTAGAAAATTACTAACTTGAAGTCGTATCCATGCAATTGCTCCATAACCTCAGGTGCCATCCTAGCAAAAATGAAAAGCTTCATTTGGTTAATGATTGCTTTGAATTATTTAATGTACTACATTTTATAAGAATTATTGATGAAGAAAAAATAGTACCAGCATGGTGTCCCAACAAAGGTATTCCTTGCACGTTGTCTGTCACCATGATCAAATAAGCAAGCGGAAACACCAAAATCACCCAGCTTGATTGCACCTTGGTCACTAATGAGAATGTTTCCAGCCTATGAAAACAGCCAAAACTAACCATATTATAATTTATATTCATATTAAAAAAAAGAATAACATACTAGAAAATACCCTTTAGTTTTACTATGCACAAACAAAGATAAACTTAAATTCAGGCATGCACTAAACGTAACTACCAAACATCGATCATGAAAATAGTATCTCACAACCCTCAATTCACCTTTTACATAACAAACTACTTGAAAAAATTTATTTTTGTTTAAGAAGTCATGCCACTATTGTCATGCTTAAAAAAGAATGAAGTCACATTTTCATGAGGCCACATGTAACCAAATGTTTTTAAACAACACACAAACATATGTTTCAACAAACACATTATGTCACCAAAATAAACTAACAATCAGTCATGTGTAATTATATCTCTAATACAGAAGAAAACAAGCACATGAAGGAAAAAAAAAACATCGTTCATACATACAGTGAAAGCTTGGAATTTTATGGGAACCAAAACTCACTTTGACGTCTCGATGGATGTGCCCATGATGATGAAGATACTCCAATGCCTTTAACACCTCCCGTAGTATAGTTGCAATAATAACCTCTTCAAACCCCTCAGGATAGGAAGCCTTCAACATATGAAGACAAGAACCACCAGCCATAAAAGGCATAATAACCCATAGATTATGATCATTTACAAAAGAACAATGTGATTTAAGAACGTTTGGATGGTCAACCAGGATCATTGTCTGAGCCTCACGTGATACATTGTTCTGGAAACAGAAAAACAAATAATCAACAAAGATCAACGATTAACCGATACAACATTCATTGTGTGTTTCCAATTCAAAACCAATTTGTCATCAGTTTGAAGTGCGGACAAAGATGAACTCAGTTCAAATCATTTTGGTTAATTTAAGAGCAGCTTTAAGGGGCTACAACATTCTACCACTCATTTCTTCTTAGCTCAGTTTAATTTCCTTTCTTTGAGTGTCAAAATGATAATGATGTATTGAGGTTAAGTGATTAACAAATGTATGCTTTTGTCATAAGCGGTACTCCTTTCTAATTGTTCAACAGAAGTTTCTAAATTTCTGGTAGCTTATAAGTCAAAAAGTTGTATTATTAATGAGCCATTGAGTCATGCTTTTACAAGCACTATTGTAGAAAACAATGATCCAGAATAGAACGAGACTTAAAAGTGTATACACTTTTTTACAATATACAATACATGCAAAAACAATAATGGAAATCATTATCAAACTATCAAAAAGCATAAACCATCTACAGAGCAACAATAAGCCTAACCATTAGAAATCTTGGCAAACTCAATAACTTATTCTCATTGAGCATGAACTAAAGGCACCAGGTAACCTTCTTACAATACATATATAATGAAACAAAAAATTTAATGGTGAAATCCTTTATGTTCCTTATAACTAAATCTATGAATCACAGAAGTTTAATCTTGCAAATGTTACTATATCAGCAAATCAAAATGATATACTACCCCTAAAAGAGAATATAAATCCTATTGAGTAAACATTAGAACCCGCACACGATTGGGAATAAACCACTGTCTATACAAACAACATAAAAAGAAACTGCATATTGCTCAAGGCATACGCATCATGAGAAAAAGGAGAGACAAAATCAGAATGTACCAAATCGCAATTGCCACGTTCAAAATCGAGAACTTTGATAGCCACAATATCATCATTATCAAGGCACTTGGCTCGATAAACCGAGGCGCTAACACCTTGCCCTATCTCCTCGTACAGCACATAGTGCTCTGCTCCGATCGGATATTTCTTCATCTCAATCAATCGCTAAACAAATCGTATAATGCAACTCACAAATAAACACCGTATCCGATCATTTAAACAACAAACACTATACATAATCACAATTCTCGAAACTTACATAACAATAACACGTTCGATGATTCCAGAACAATCGACGAGAAGCTCACAGGATCAACTTTCGCTACATCGGTAATCGGTAATACATAATAAATGATACGGATACGGATTTATTAGCGATTAAAGTCGAAATTATCCGAAGCGTAAAAGAGGAAAGTGCTTACAAATGCATTGATGATGATGATGACGACGGCGAGAGCGATGGTGATCACTGGTTTCTCGTGACGGAGGAGAGAGAGGAGCTAACGGATCGCCGTTCGAAAAGAGAAACGTTTGTATGCTAAAATCCCGCCACTTGATATGTGATGACTTCACAATTTGGATTTTTAATGAGTTAATGATAATATTATTAACTCGGAAATAGGGGTACAAGTGTTGTTGCGGGATGTACGAGTGGTTGTTTGTTGGTTGCATGGACACGTGGCATGTACTTTTGAAAAATATTTTTTTTTGAACGGATGTTAGTTGTTAGTTGTCAGTATCACCAAGTTAGTAATATTCGTTAATGTTAAGGTTTGAACCTTGAACCTCCAAAAGAGACCAAGCCTCCCATCTCCCCCTTTGACCACTAGACCAAAAGATCATTACTTTTGAAAAATATTAAAGCATCATCAATACAAAACATTAAAAACAATCAACACATGTCTAATCAGTTAACACGTTAAAAACACTCAATTAAATTTTTTAAAAATCATTACAATAAGAAAGCTTAAAATAGTATATGAGGTCTCACACCAACTAATTTTTTATAGTTTATAAGAAAAAACTAGTGCTTCAAAAACAACCCCCTTCAATTATGAAAAACTTGATAATTGTCTACGTGGCTGTTTTTAGGATATGAAAATCATCTATTGGAGATGATCTTATAAGCCCTGTCTATTGGTGCACTGGTATATCTGTGCCACATGTGAAAATGTATATAATACCAACTTGGATGGTGGGGACGATTAGAAGGATTGAGAGGGAGGTTCGATGAATGTTAAAGGGAGGTTTTGAAGGAGATCATAAGTTTAAGGACTATAATGGTCAAGTTAGTTTAACTTGTTATTTAAGTTTTATGTTTTAAATTCTAACTATAATAGGATTCTTTTTAATGTTTATTAGACTCCGGGTTTACGTTAATATATAACCTAAAGTCTGTAATAGTTTTAATTAATAAAAATAGAATTGAACTTGTTGTTCTCATGTGTGTTCGTCTCTAATTATCAATCAAAGCATTGTCGAATCTTGGGGGCCAAAGAAAGTACTCCATCGAAGGTAACAAGGAACCAATCAAAGTCGTGATCGAAGGAAGAAAGAAAACTGACCCATGGCTATCAAGAAGGTAACGAAAATAAAGAACCACACGTAAAAATCAAGGTAACGAGATTAAAGAACCACACGCAAAAATCATGGATGAGTTTTAAGTGGTTGGTGGCATCAAGAAGCTAAATAACATCAATTGCAAAACATGGGCAACTTGCATAAATTCTTATCTCCAAGTGCAAGATCCATGGAGTGTTGTCAATGGAAATGAAACAAGATTGTCTTACAATGATATCAATGGCGCCATGGGCAAATGGCAAGTAAGGGTCGGGAAAACAATGCTTATCGTCAAGATTGTGGTAGAAGAAGGCCTTTTTGAACACATTCAAGAATTGAGTACCCTAAGCAAGCATAAGATATTCTTCAAACACTTTTTTTAAAAATAACATTGTATGTCTTTAACTTCTTGAAGGCAAATCTTTCCAAGGCAACTTACCTATCCTACATTATTTTCATAACATCAATAATATATGCCGGAAGATCAGGAATCTTGATGCATTTTATCAGCAAGGCCCGTATGAAGTGTAATCATACATGGTCCTCGGGTGGAATTTAGAAGTTTTGTCACCGTCGTACAAGGTTGGGCAAACCAACCATCTCTCACTGTAAATGTGGCGAGTCAGGACATACGAGCCCATAACCCAAGTTCATTTATTATATCTTTTAAAATCCACTTCGAATTTGGCAATATTAGAACTAAGTGTCCCAAATCAAAAGCGTGGAGCGAAGCAAATCCAGTAAGACCGGGGTGTGAGTGTAAAGAAAGTTGAAACTCTAAAGACGATTGGAAGAGAACTCTAGAATACGGATGTGGTGGCTAAAGTCACATGTGATTTTGATTTCTTGATAACTCCATTCCTACACATATCTAATAGATACCGAAGCAAGTTGTTTTCTTGTATGTGTCAGATATAATTATCGTTTTAGTTCTCCTATTAAACCTAACTAACCCCTTAAAGTTAAAACAATAGGCATCCCAACTATGATGCCCCTTGACTCAACCTACTAAATTGCTACCGTAACGACCGTAAGGGCGGTGCCACTTGACCCAATATTTTTAGTTTGATGTATCATTTAATGTATTTTGGTCGATTAAAACCGTCATTTATAAAGAAACAAACAAAACCTGTATGAAATTAAAGAGTATAAAGTTTTGGATTTCTTTATGTAACTTTTTGATAAAAAAAATGTAGTTATGAAAATATTCGAGGTTAAAAAGCAACCATAACCTCTATTTGGTTTAATGAATGGTTTAAGCACCCCATTCATAGTTGGCTAATATGTAAGTTCAATTTCTACTAGATGCACACTCATGGGTCTTATTTGTCTTTACTAGAAATAAATACAGAATAATTTTATAAGGATCAGTTTTCTCAGCAACCTCACAGTTGGTTTCAAGAACATAACCATATTCCATAACTTAGAATTTCAATAAAACGTGCAGCGGAATACATAAACCATTCATAAGTCAAACATTGATATCGATAAATCCCATAACATAATTTTCATTGATAGGTGTTCGTAACATAATAAAACTTTGAAACAGGATGCCAGTCTCTAATCCGGGAGCTTCTTCATGCCTTAAAGCCATCAACTCAGCTACACTTTGATTTACCAGACATGCATACTAAAAGTCAGCGTTGCTGAGTGAATTCTAGCTTAAAGAAAAGCACATAAAGTCATTGACACTTTGAAACCTTAGAAGAGTTAACACATCACTTGACTTAGATGACAAAATTCATTACCCAGTGAACCTTCTTATAAAAAAACATACATCATTTATGCCTTTCAACAAGACAAGCTATTACAAGCATTGGGCAAACTATCCTAACCATGTAAAGCACTAAGCTAGGCAGGGTCTGATAAACCAGGCCTGCACACAGCAAAGCAAGCTGAGCATCCATGCATTGCACTAAGCAAAGCAAGCTGAGAGTCCATGCAATACACCAAGCAAAGCAAGCTGAGAATCCATGCAATGCACCAAGCAAAGCAAGCTGAGAATCCATGCAATGCACTAAGCAAAGCAAGCTGACAAGTCCTAAAGAAAGATGATAAATTGTAAGAGGTTTTCTTAAGTCTCTTTTAACCTTGGTCAAATACAATGGATCATATGAGGCTGAGTGAACAAATGCGGGTAACAACTGTGGGTAACAGTTGGATCATATGCGGATGAGTGAACAAATGCGGGTAACAGTTAACTTATGCGGCGAGTACCTTTACTCATCCGCATTTCTTTGACTTAGTCTTTGAAGGACTAATGCGGCTGAAAGGTTAGACAAATACGGATAACAGTTAACTTATGCGGCTGAGTACCTTTACTCATCTGTCTTTCTTTGACTTAGTCCGTGAAAGACTAATGCAGCTGAAGGGTTAGACAAATGCGGTAACAGTTAACTTAGGCGGCTGAGTACCTTTACTCATCTGCATTTCTTTGACTTAGTCCGTGAAGGACTAATGCAGCTAAAGGGTTGACAAATGCGGGTCGGTCAATTGCAGGGTTCATGCTAGATTACACCATTATGTTTCTTTATAAATAATTGAAATACACTTGAGCACACTAGGGTTCATACATAGACTTTGAATAAAAATATAGATATAATAAACATAAACCCTAGAAATAAATGTGGTAACTTTATCTTGTAAAACATTAAATCTACACATAAAACATGTTTAAGCATGCATATCAGCCCCAAAATCAGTGTAAAGCATAAAACTTGGGGGTCTAGAACTCACCTTTCAAGCCAAGGCACGAACCCTAAAATCAAAAAGCTAATACCCGAGATCTATATTCATGCACATGTAAAGGTGTTAATTTTAACCATTCAAATGGTTCTAACATACAAGAATAACATAGATCTAGCCTAGATCTATCATTCATCACGAGAAAGTTGATACCTTGATGAGTTTCTTGAGTTTTCTCTCTCTAGAGGGCAACTTTCTCTCTCAACAGCTTCCTTCTTCGTAAGAGGCTTGCATGGGGCTGTCAAGGTTCTTATATAATGATATATTAGGGCTTTATTTATATAAATTCCCCTTGTACTTTCCTTAGTGGTCAAATATTGCTTTAAATAGTATTCGGTCTTTCTTTCTTTTAAAATTTTTGGGGTGTTACAAATTTATTAGTTTAATAGTTCTGCCTTTTTCTTTATGTGGACCAATCCAAGTGAGTGTTATTCATAGCTTACACAACAACCTCTTAAAGAAAAAAGCTAAAAAAAAAGACAGCAGGTAAGAAAAGATTTACGCTTTACTGCAAATCAGAAAGTTAAAGAAAAATGAAAACAAGACATGTGTTACCGTTTATTTATTACCTAATTTATCTTCTGGCTCTTCCATACAATTTAACTTCCTATTAATCATAATCTTGCTAGTAAAACAACTCTCACTCTTAATTTGATTCATTCAAGGGCCAATTCCCTTTCTACACTTCCTATAAAAGACTCCTTTTACAGTAGTCGTAATGTGTGTATGGGAGGATTGTGCTATAAAACAATGGTATCTAAAAAGTACGAGAAGTCATATGAAGACGTCCGTGTCCTAAACGGCGAGTGTAAACTCGTCCAGAAAAAAGCATGACATAAAATCTTGATATTGTGTTATAAATGTCAACACATTGTTAGAATAATCATGACATCATGTTCTTTAAACCACTTCAATACATTGTTGTAAATTATCCTAGATTTCATATTGTATAACATTTTGTTTAAATAGATCTTAACACACTGTGTTGTTCTAAACTTTCCGGACAACTCTATAGTCATAGTATTATACAAAAAACAAAAATATCAAAAAAGTTGATGATTCAATCCATACAATTTGCATGTAAATAGTGTTCCAACAATTCAAAACTTAATTTTATACAGGAAACCTTAATTTTATAGAGGAAACCTTGCCTTGTTTGCAGCTGCATCTTGGTTCAACACCAAATCAACCTAGAAAAGAAGCATAGCAGGAAAGAGAACACTTTCAAACATATGTAATCACAATTAAGCAACAAAGTATAGAGGTGACAAGATGGAAGGGTTGGGTAATTGGTCAAAACGGGGCTAGTTGACCCGCAAGCATATTTGGCCCATTTTCTAATTTAGTTTTAAACTTGTAACATGTTAGTTACGACTAAAAAAATAATATTATTGAAATGACGGTCTAGATATATGAATGACGTATGCATTAAAAATATACTATGCATGATTTTCATCATGTTTTAGCGCTGCGACCCATTTGAAAATGTTGCCCGTTTGATATAGAATACGACGGAAATCGACTAACTCATAATTAAAGGGGTCAAAATTTGTCACCTTTAGTCAATGTTTACTTACAGCTTGTGATTGTTAATCATCCATGTTCTTCATGTACTCCTTTGAAAGTTTACTCTCCATTATCAGCTGCTGTTCTTTAATGAGTGAATACCCGGATTCAAGTAAGGATTCCACTGTTTGCTGTATAATTAACTCAAATTATACTGTTTAAATTCAAACTTTGAAAAGATGAGAACTATATGGAAAAAGCTAATGAATTTGGAATACTGAACCCATGTTTCAGTATGGGGTTGTTTCGATGCATGCTTTAAATGTCATTACGTAAAACTGAAAATGATGTAATCAGTTGTAATGATACAAGCAGTAGAAAATAATGTTTGGATGTGCTTATGCATTTTGAAGGTTAAACAATACGATAATAAATTCACACTTTCCTTTAAATTATGTGCATAAGCACACACTAATTAAGTCTAATTTAACATTTTAAAAAGAAACTGAAGGGTTGATTAATGTGTGTTAAATACACATCCAAACACCCTTTCAGTATAGCTAGAAACCGGTTTCCAAATGAGATTTGGGGATTAACTTGGGACAATTTATATTTCCATGTACATAATCCTTGCACTATTTCAAGAATCAAGTCTTCATCTAACTACATAATCATATATTTTTCCTTCACTTTTGATCAATATAACATGAAACACACCATTTGAATGCTAACTGAATCAGATAACAAGATTATAAAACTTTTCATATATTACCTTTGGGGGTACAAACACGGGGAGATTTTCGTCTTTTTTTCGCCTGAGAAGTTTACTTCCAACAGTTTCAGGACCACCGATATCATTAACCCACTACAAAATTAGACTTAGTGTCACCAAATTGTTTGTAATGAATTACAGTGGTGTAGAGGCTGGTAACCAGGCGACTTGTCTGTTGAGTTGGGTAATGTTTAGAATGGGTTTAGGTCAAAACGGGTGCATTTGGGTGGGACCGACCTGCGAACAATGTTTGGTTTTTCTTTTCTTATAATTTTACAGATAACTAATGTGTTAATTTATAAAAGAGAATAATTTATGCATAGGCCACCCAAGCGTATAAAATGTTACCTTGAGGCCACCCAATTCCAAAACAACATTAGAAGTGCACCCAAAGTATCAATATGGTTTTGTTTATGCCAACTTTGGCCAGAAACTTTGCAAGGATATTGCAAAGTGCCCCCATTTCTTAACAAAGTAGATATTCATGTGTGTCCCGTATTCAAGAAAAAGCTGACCTTTTATTGTTGCCTAAATTGGATAAACGAAACCATATTGATACTTGGGCGGGCTATAATGTTGTTTTGATATTTTGGTGCCTGTGTCTTTATGAACACTTGGGTGGCCTATGTATGCATTACAAATTTACAATTTACAATATTACACTTTTGGTGACTTTCTACCCATTCAACCTGTTTCCAATTTACCTAATTTTAAAAAGTTAACCCATTTGACTTGCTTTGTATAAACCAAGTCGCCTTGTTTACTCATAATGGGTTAAAATGTCACCTCTAGTAATGGAAAACTGCCACACAGCATACAAAAACACGGTTGTCTAGAAAGTACTATGAAGTAAACATACATCTCACATACAAGCATATTCACTCATATAATTAGGGCGGAGCACAGTAACAACCTTCAAGATTGCATTGTCATATGTTCGGGACCTAAGGGCTCCATAAAAGTCCAAGGCTGCCAACATAAATAGTATAATACATGTTATAATATATATCTTGTGGATCGGAACTGGTTTAAAAGAAATCATGTCAATCTGTTTAAAAGATGTCGAAAGCATACTTATTTGTATACAACCTCCTAAATTGTTTTATCTAAAAATTCAGATTATCACTTGGAGGAAAATGCTATGGTTGACAATCAGTTTATAACCAAATTAATCATCCTATAAAATCAGTTTCTTAAGAACTAATTACCAAACACATAGAAGGTGGTTATGAAAAATTATTGGGTATATGGTTAGCAATTCCCTTATTTTAATAATAATTTTTGTCATCATATTGACTATATTAACCATTTTATGCAAAAAAAAAAAAAAAAAATCGATAGATAATGGTAAACCCTATCTAATCCGTTTTAACATGTACTAAAATATATACCCATTTGACCTGAACTGTTTTGACCCGATACCCAATCTGCACTATCCTCCCATTATGCCACATATACTGACAATTGTTTCTTCATACAAGGAAATATGGTTCACTTGGATTCTCGTCTACAAGAAAATATTTAAGGTTAAGTTTAAAGTGTATGCATGATTTAACTTCTACATTGCCTTGATATATCAAAACATGTAAAACTGATTAATGAAAAGGGAAACGTTGTATGGGTGTCAAATAAATACAGAATGATCAAATGTATGATGAAACATGCACATATGGCAAAGATTGTGTGATGTGCATACCTTGATTAGGAAATGTTTTCACTATGCTTTCAACATCATTCCTTGATAAACCATCTTTCTCATACATTCTGTTAACAATATTTATGATATCGTCCATGTTAGGCTGCCTGCTCCACAAACAATACTTCTAAGAGAACTCGTTAAAAAGTTAAAACTTGCATAAAATAGACAAATAAACTGGAAATTTAAGCATTGATTAGTTAACATCATATAACATTCATTTACATTGCTGTAATTGGAGATTAACCACTGTGGGTTTCTAGTTATGTAAATCCAGTAGCAACAGGGACAATTGGAAAAAACATAGTGGAGCTTATGTCTACTAAATAGAGGACGAGTGCGTGTTAAATGCAACTACTTAAATCTAGAGGTGGGCAATTTTGACCATTTACTTAAGAATGGACTAAATTGGGTTATGTTTTATCTCTAATGGGTCAGACATGTAAAAAGTAGCTACTAAGGAAGCATGTGTAAAAAGTAGCTACTAAGGAAACATGCCAAAAGTTGCCCAAAGTGTTTTTCATCATGGAACCTCCAATGTATTCTTATTCAAAAAATAGATTATTATTGAAATAATACAACTTTTGCATTCATATTAAACGCTAATTATCTATGAAAAAATGTTTTGGACAAAAAGTTAGGAAAAAGTAAATGTGTTCTGGATAAAAAAAGTGGGTAATTTTTGGGTCAAAAGCATTCTTGCTCGAACCAACCCACCCAGACATGTTTAGAACTTTAGATCCATTATCGAACCCGCCTGATCCGTCAATTTTCTACCTGGACATGTATAATTCAAAAAACTACACAGTCTGGATTTAGGGGCTTATTTTATGTTGAAAAGGGCATTGGGCTACTCTACAGGCACCCATATTATGGGTTACAATTCCTACACACACAAAAATAAATGGGTTGTGGTTGGATCTAAACGGGATCTGTCCGTAAACAGGTCGGACAGCCTAGACTTTTTTGCTCAGGTCATCTTCGGGTTGGGTTGTGGATAAATGGGTCAGCCCTGCCAACATGTTTAAAACTAAAATGAAAATTTTGATTGCAAGTTCAACCAGCCAACCCTTTTGACCTTGTTAGAAAATTTGGTTACATGGGACATATCCAGGTTACACCGGATTAAGTGTGTCTTAGTTAAGGTTGAGGTTTTTGACACAACTAATTAAACATGTCGTGTCTGGGCTAGGTGATACTAACCCACCAACATGAACCTAACACGAGTCACCACCCCTGGCACATATGCACAATAAGAGTTTGATTTCCAATGTTATAATTTAACATAATAACGTCTAAAGAAAACTAAAAATAAAAAAAGCCGCACCAGTAAAACTTGTCCATCCGCCCATCACGAACCAAGGGAGCATATAATGTTGAAAAATCATTTCCAGTAACAATGATAGGAATTCTGTTTGTAATATCTGATTCCCGCCAATCTTGTCCGATGCTAACTCTAGTAGGATTATCTGACAAATTCATCAGTGTGCCAACAACTATTTGATTGTTGACAGTCATCTGAGTGTTTCCTGAATAAGAATAAAATGAATATCGCAGTTGACTTATAATATTTACGAACATGATGATATTAAATGTGAGTTGATTATCTTATAATCATGGATAGTATTGATAGATGATCAGCATAATTAAAGTATTGAATCCATCGAAGTGCAAGTAAAGCAGAAACTAACGTGACACAATAATTTCATCCAATCAGATTTCCCAATCCAATTTAAACTGTAGCTCACCAAATCTACCAAGACCCGCATCGATATCATTGATCATCAAACAACTCATTTTCCCCTGAAAAAGGAAAAGCGTCAGAATTGTCCAAATAGGTAATTTTAATGCATGTAACCTCCTAAATCATCTTACATAAAAATTATAATATAATTTTTGTAATCATACTTCACACAAAGATTATTCATCATAAATTTAGAACATTGGGCAAAGCAATGTTTCCAATACCAAAGATACCTATGACCCAAACCACCCTTTTTTAATCCACTAGAATATGAATGAAAATAATTAAATGTACAAGCACATGATAAAAAAAAGAAGTTAAAGCTTCTAACCTGATTTTGAACCACTTGAGACGCAGTACGATACCGATCACGTATCAATCTTCCTGGTTCTCCTGTAGAATTGCAACAAATTTGTTTACAAAAGACGTGAGTTCAATCAGACAGAATTTGTGAGTTCGATTAGACAAAATACAGATAAACTACATCTTTTACGAAAGATTAACAAAAAGCTTCCCCATTTGACTCGTTCATAAGTAAATGTATCACAGTTGTAATGCATATAGTGGTATAGCCTCCTAAATCGTTTTCTTTTCAAAATTATCAATGTACCCACCCTCCTAAATCATAGTTGTTCAAAGAATCAGATTACAGTTCCAACAAAACTCTTTTCGTGATCATTTTTAACACATTAATTACTTACAAAGAATGTAAAAAAGGGAAAAAAAGTGTTTGAGGGCCAATTAACCTTGTCTGGCCCAACCTGACATGTTTTGACCCTTACTAAAACATAATCTGTTACAACCTGACTTTGTTTTGACTCGTTACCCAACCCACCCAACCCTCCCATATTGCACCTCTACCAAGCAAGACTCGTTTTGCATGATGCAACTTCATCTATGAGGTATAAAAGAATGAATTTATAATTTGTTTTAGTAGCCAGCATCTTTCACAGACTAAACTAGTTAAGATCAATTCCTATAGAAACAAGGTGTCTTCAATGTTATTTTTATTTTATGTTGTGGAACTAAATTAGTAATTTGTAGAAGATAACATTACTAAACCCATCTTACCAGCTCTCTCTGACTCCAACTCTCCAGCAGACATGATCACCGGCAAAATTCCCATGGCCTGAAAAATTAGTTCAGTTTGAAATGTTTTTCCTTGCCCTTTTCCTCCCCAAACGCCTGTTAAAAGAAATGCAACTTTTATAAAAAAGATGTATAACACTTTTTGTAGAGAGTAGCATAGCATGCTACATCTAAGAACATAATGAGCCTGGCATGAAAGGAATCAGTCTACACGTGAAACGTTTAAGTGGACAACACACAAATACTCCTCAAGGTAATGTCATCTTGCCTGTCAATAAAGAGTAGACATGGCAAAAAATGAGTGGGTATGGTAATGGTTTACCTGGGTTTTGGTATGGGTGAGTTCACCCTATACAACTTTGTCCACTATCTTTTAGATTTTTATAAATAAATAGTGTGCTAAATATGGTCACAAAATTATAGTTTTTCAAAAATAATCTAATCTCTTGAATAAATAAGAGGTTTTTCATTAAAACCAACTTTGGGAGACTTTTGATGCCTGTTTCCTTTTTAATTAACCTTTTCTATTTTACCTGTTTGACTGGTCCTATACGAAGCATAACCCAAATTGACCCATTAACAAATAAACAGGTCAAAATTGCCCCCCTTTAATTATAAGAAACCTGTTATGATCATTTTTAATAGATTCTCTCTTAGATTTGATGAGTTAAGGATATTTACCTAAAATCAACGGAACATTGGTATTAAGAAGATGAGCGATATAGTTCTTGACAATGTGAACCACTGCACAAGTAAATACATAAGCAGAAAGGAAACCCTGAGCACCGAGAATTTATGATCAGAAAAGTATAATTAAGAAGATAACAATATGTGTGAATGTAACTTGATGCTGATAATGTTCAATAGGTACCAAAAACCATATGGTCTTTAGTACTAGTGTTACAAGGGTTTCTGAGCGAAATGTTCAGCGTCTTGAATATCACGAGATCAACAGAACTTACCAACTTTATCCTGCAAAATGTGAATAGCAAAACGTTAATCATGCATGTGATGATTCCAAGCATTCAACAATATAAACTAACGGCAGAAAGGCGACAAAGTCAATTAGTTTAACAAGAATTGGCAATTTTGACTCGTTTACTCATGAGGAGAATGTTCAAGTCTTGGTTATCAGCCCATCAATTAAAAATATTAGCTAAGAAAGAAATGGGTAAAACGGATCAAAGTAACCTAAAGTGTATTTTATAATGCATAAAACCTGATAAATTACTTTATTCAAAGAGTTAGATTACCATCAAAATAAAATAACTTTTGTAGTCATATCTGACACACAGAGTGTTAATGAAATTAATTCAGGAACAAATTACCGGTTTTAACCTGTTACCCAATCCATACACCCCAACCATTGTGCCACCTCAATTATAAACAAAGCTAAGCATGTGTTCGTTCATACCATGAAAACAGGAGCAATGTAATAATCACCCTGGAGGTACTCAAACGACCTGGTTACTTTTTGACGATAATCAAACACGATATCAGCTGCAGTGCAACAAAAAGAATAATTATCATAAATGGACCAGTGGGAATATGACCAATGCATGGGAAGACATGCAAATATCAAATGCATGTAACTTTTGATCCTGGATAAGCTGTGAGGCCTAATGATAAGTTTTGTCATTTTGACACAAACGTCAGGCCCAAATCCCATGTATTTGGAGCTCTGATCTCAACTGTTCCCTAATTTCATAGATTTTTACAATGTTCTTTTATACTGCTCTTAACATGGAAATCATGTAAAATCACGACATAATCATCATGAACCATCTTCCAATAACACACACTATCTTAGATAGAGAATTACAATCTTATAGGCATAATTTTGAAATTTTGAAATTTTGAGATAAAAGTCTTAGTTTGCTCCAAAGTCTCTAGGGTTCGCTGGATCATATCTGATATACTTCATACACTTTATATCTATGAACTTAAAATTAGATCAAAAACCAGTTTTAAATCTACACTGACATCAACATCAGTGAACAAGCAATATAAAACCAGAACTGAAATTGATTCTCCCTTACCCCAAACCAAAGGTGGTTCTTACTTTTTACCTCAAAATCCATTCAAAACCATCAATCATATCACCAAACAGACAACAAACACCAACCCATCCCCAACTCTACAATCTCAAACCACAATTTATAACAACTATGAATACGTCATCATTTCAACGACGCAAAAACTCACAAAACATAACAACCACGTACAGTCCTTCCCTAGGAAGTTCCCCGTGAACAGATCGTCAATAACACCAGCCCTCGCACCGACTGCAATATTCATGTTCTCCGCCTCTTTACCAAGCCTATACAAGTAATCATTGCCTTCCGCATCCGTCGCCTCCCACGACGACTGCTCCGACAGCCTCTTCTTCTTCTTTCCCCCAATCTCCGCCGTCGATCCTCCGTCGCCGTTGGAGTCACTGGAACTGGCGATTGAACGCACAAGAAAGGGAGATTGTTTGTGAATTGATAGAATTGGTGGAGATGGTGAGGATATTTTGGGGGTTGAATTTGGGCGTTTTGTTAGGGTTAGCGATGAGAGATCGGTGGTGGTGAAGTTGCAGTAAAACGCCATTGATTCAGAGGGTTGTTGTTCGGTGATTTGAGATTGTGGTTGTTGATGTTATCGTTGGATAATCAGTTTGGAGCACTTGGCGCCACATACACTGAAGCACCTTACATTTCTTTTCTGTCAACTCAAACCGGTAAGTATATACTCACATGCCGTAAACGAAACGAACGTAATGGAGTTTTATTCGTGTTCGTTCGTTCATTAATAATTGAAAGTGTTTATGAATGGTTCACGAACACTTACCCAAATAAATTGTTTGTGTTAGTTTGTTAAAGAATTGAACTTGTTCACTAACATATAATCGAACGTTTCACGAACACAAACCAAACAATTCACCAATACATACGAACAAATATTGAATGCTCACGAATATAAACAACAGTTATAAAGTATAGGCGTTAGGCTGATTATAAACTAAAAATTCCAAAATGTGTATAAATTAATAAATTAATTTAAACGAACATAAACAAACGTAATATGTAAATTAATATTTAATGAATAAACATAAATAGATATAAGCAAATGAACATCTACAAGTATAAACGAACATAAACAAATGTAAACGAACATCTTACCGAATGTTCACGAACACAAGTGAACAAACGTGGCATATGTTTAGTTAAACGAACGAAATTTCATGTTCATGTTTGTTCAAGTATTAAGCGAGTGAACGTAAACAAACTTCCCGCCGAACGGATCACAAACAGTTTGCTAAACGTTCGGTTCGTTTACAGCCCTAGTGGTGAAGTAAATAAGTTGCATCAGATTTTTAAAAACTTTTTATATAAAAAAAATGGTTAATGATAAGCTAACAAGGACATATCTTATAGGACTACTTACAAATCGACTTAACTTAGAATAAAAGTTAAAATGAAATGTACTCAAGCTTAAGTTTTCTTAAGTTTAGATAGCTAAAAAATACGAAAACATCTCTTGCATCGATCTAATTGTGTGTATTGAGATTCAGTTTAAGTTTGGTCGTGATTGACTCAACTCATATTAGATCCTTAAATATACAAAATCAAGTGCAAAAACGGACGTATCTCTTATAAGTAACTAGTGTTTATAACCCGACGCGCGTTGCGCGGCTTAAAACCGAGCCTCAGACAAACAAAACATCACGTGGCTCAGAAACGATGATCGGTTACGACTACAAGCCGAAAATGACTACCAAGCTAGGACAACCGACACCAGTCTTGTTGTATCATCACAGCCACAAATCGGCGAAAACGAAGGGTCCCGGTCAAACATATGTCCATCATCATCGACACATGAATTTATAACCACAAACAACCTAAATAACTATTAACCCAAGAAAGCACAGATAGATCAAAAACACACTCAACAACAGATAAAAAGATGCAAAGCTTTAACATTTGTCATTCCACAATCATAAGACTCAACAACAAAGGACAATAACCAACCCTAAAAAAGGATAAAACCTACCATCATCAACAACTTCAGATATGTGTACACAGGCCTCAGATGTATCACTTTATCATCATCATCATCGACCTAATGGCAGCATCACCACCCAGCTCATGACAGTCATGCTCGACTGAACTAAACAGAATAGAGCCATCCGAAGCCGTCTCAAATGAGGCAACCCCAACATCATAGACCAAACATTTTCAACAAAACAAAGATATGTCCGGTCGTTGTGGTGCGTCATGCACTATTGGGCCACACTCTCAAGAAACACAAATGAACGACATAACCATGGAATTCAAGGCTCGATAATTTCGGTTCTTTGTGGTTGTAAATAATCATTCACCAAGCAAAAAAAAACAGTGTGTGGCTGTAAACAATCGCTCACCGCGCCAAAACAAGGAACCCGACATCCTTTCTTATCGTCATTGCCCACCGATCATAAAAATACACCTCTGATTTGTGAAACGAAAAGATGTTTTACTTTTTTGCTACCAAGCTCAAGTTGCTTCAGAGCTTCAACATAGACCAACCCAACAAACAGAGATTAATGGAAAACTCAATAAAGTTATCGATGATGAATGCATCTAACAACAGAGCGGTAACAACATATTCAAAAATCAACCCCAAAAAAATGTAAGAAATCAGATCTGAAATATCACTTAACTATGAATATACCAAGACCCAAAACTTACATGTTTAAAGTTGCCTCAGATGAATAGGTATTCATCATCATTGACATAACGCCACCATCATCAAGCAACAATGGCCAAACTAAGCGAAACAAAACCGCCCCAAGAGGCCTCAGATGAGGCAACCCCCACCATCATAGACCTAATCCCACAACCACACAACTTTTCAGATGAGGCACACCTCATCATCAGCAACGCGTAGCAACAAAATATAAACCGTTTTGAAGATAACATCAAAGAAAAGGTTAGGGTTTTCAGGCAGAAGTATCACCCAACCTCGATGTAACATAGAAGCCACCGAAGGTGGTCATAGAGACCACCGGCGACATAATGTTTCCGTAAAGGAATACTGAAGAGGCGGTGGTGATGGGATCTACGAAGAGGCGGTGGTGACACAGATGCCACCCAAGGCGGTCGCAGAGACCGGCGGCGGCGTCTTGTGTTTGTGAAGACACGTTGATGAGGTGGAGGCGATGAGATCTATGGCTGCAGAAAGAGGCGGTGGCAATTAAAACCCTTGGGTGACCACCAACAACGCCAGAAACAACCATGCCAGACGGCTTCAAAGGGCAACCACCGAAGAACGATAGCACAGGTGAGGGCTGTCGGTAATGGCAACCGGTGCCCAAAGGACGAGAGCATACATAAGCATGTGAAGAAAAGGAGATGGAGAACAACCCATTTGCCCTCTTTTCTCTCTTAAATACATAAGAACCCAAAAAGGACAAGAAAACTTGGTGGTCAAAATCACAAATCTCCAAACTTATCTATTCCTCCCACTCCTTTTTTCATATATAGGGAAATTATATAATCTTGTGGAATTCCCATGCACAAAACATAAAATATTGTTTGTAGTAATATGAGACCTATACATTGTTGTGAAGATAAACATCATATTTTGCGGGTGGAGATTTAGGGATCATGTCAACATAGAACACACTTTTAGTTCAATAGTTCTCTTGTAAAATACCACCAGGAAATCTTAAGACATCATAGTTAAAATTAGAGTTCAATGTAACAACTTGTATATTTTTATCTTTGTTTCAGTTATATGGTATGTTTATATTATGTGTCTCATATCTTACGATAAAAAGTGATTATGAGTTAAACTGATTTTAAATTCAACCAAATTCAGAAGATGAAAATTCTTATTGTTTACGAACAAATTTCACATATGGTCTTTATGATAAGATCATATTACGGTGTTGGTCAGCTTATTGTATACCATTGAAAAACCAACTCATCAAGAGAAGTTCAATAGTAGAATAAACTTTCTCAATTTATGGTTGATCTTCTTCGCTCATTTGAGATAGCTAAATAAAGTGGGTGGTAAAGTGGTAATTGCCAAATGGTAAATATATGAAGCATAAAATGGGCCCATTCAGGCATTCAGCTAGAGTTGCACAAAACGGGTTTGGGCCGGGCCCGGGTACAAACCGGGTTTGGGCCCAACCGGGTTTTTTGTACCCGGGTATTGGTGAACCCGGGTACGAACCCGGGTCGGGTTCAGCGAGATACAAACCCTACCCGGTATACCCGGGTAGGGTCGGGTCGGGTTCGGTTGGGGTATGAAACCCGGGTTCAACCGGGTTTTTGCCTTTTTTTTTTTCTTTCTTTTTTTCTTTTCTTGTGTGTGTGTCGAACACTGGGTCGTATGTTTTTTTTCTTATATTTTCTTTCCTTTTTTTTCTTTTTATTTTCTTTTCCTAACCAGGTTCACTTGAATGACAAAAATTTAAACAACTTAATATATAAATATATACAAATCTTGAGCAGAAAATGTTACACTTATAATATACAAATATTAAATACTTTTTATATAAAACATTTGAATGACAAAGAAATTTAAAAAGAACATGAAAGACATAATATTAAAACAACTTAAAAATAACAATATCGTCTAATTTTATCTACTACGAGATGCTTGATCAAATGCTAATTCTTCATCGGATATGCCAGAAGATACTCCGTCTTCTACCTCTTCATCATATACTTTAGCTTCGAGTGTAATCTCGTCTTCGAGGCTTGTTTGGTCTTGTATACGATCCGTTGCGTCTAAGTGATCCTTTAAACAAATGCACATCTCCACTGCTTCCGGAGTTAGTCTTGTTCTTCGTAATGATATTACCCTGCCACTAAAAGAAAAAGCAGATTCCGAAGCTACCGTAGAAGCTTGGACGCTTAGTAAATCACGGGCCATAGCAGAAAGAATCGGAAATTGAGATTCTTTTTCTTTCCACCAAGCCAAAATATCGAATGCACGATAATCTTCGGTAGTCATAGTGGAAATAAAATCCGTTCCACTATATCTACCGAGCTCACTTGTTGGGGTGTTACCCCTTTGACGTTTAGCCGTCACATCCCGAACAACATTCAACATAGTCAAAACAGGGTCTTTAAACGAGGTACTAGCACTTGAGGTTGATCCGTTTGGCATGGTTATGTTTACGTTAGACCCATATCTATTTAAATAAAAATTATAAATTGTTTTCAAACTATGATTAAAATTTTCTTTTGCCTCGTTTGAAAAATCAGGGTTTTCGTCATGCATATCCAAATTGTCATTTATCTCATCTATCAAACATTCAACCCCCGCAACATTTAGAAACGGATTTAAAGCGGCGGCACACGTAAAAACGGGTGGTAAGTCCTTAAAATATTTTTTAAACTTTTCTTTCATTGGTTCTATCATTTGATTAAACATATTATTTTTATTTTGAAAATTTTTAAAATTCAAAGACATAAAATATAGTTCTTGAAGCACCGAATAACTAGTGGAATAATAAACTCCCGATAATTTTGTTGTTGAGTTTTTAAAAACCTCAAGAAACTCGGATAGACGTTGAAGATTCTCCCAACCCGCATCCGGAAATGGGTCGGCTTCACCATTATCCGAAAGACTATTATGAAAAGCTTTCAAAGTGCCCTTTTGTTTTAAAGCACATTCAAACATGTGACAAGTCGAATTCCACCGAGTAGGTACATCCCAATTAGGACCTAAAAATCTAGAGTGCGTATCCTTACAAAGTTGTTTATAATCTTGATATCTTCTTCTACTTTTTTTAAAAACGTCATGTAACATAAATCAAAAGATGTAATAAAGTTATTAACATATTGCCCGGATAGTCCGTCTTGCACTACTAAATTAATAATATGTGCAACACAACGAATATGGAAAAAATCACCGTTTGCAATCGGAAGATATTTTAATTTTAATTTTTCAACCGCGGTTGTGTTGTTAGAGGCGTTATCAAATGCAATTGAAAAAAGTTTATTTTCTAATTTAAAAGTACTTATTACATTATCTAAAAAGTAAAACAAAAATTCTCCGGTGTGTGAATGTGGAAAAAGATCAAATGCAATCGTACGTTTCATCAATTGCCATGAATTGGGATCCACCCAATGAGCGGTGACGCAAAGGTACGATTCGGGTAAACCGTGTGGAGCCGACCAAACGTCACTAGTTAAGTTTACACCGGTATTTAAATTTTCAAATAATACAATTAAATCATTTTTTGCTTGTTTCCATAATTTTAAACAATAACGTCTAAGTGTAGTACGACTTACGTGAGTGTAACGAGGTTGAAGCGTCTCTCGAATTAAGTTGGTCAACCGAGGATTGTCGAAGTGACTAAAAGGCAAAGCTTCTTGAATCACGAACTTCGCCATTCGATCTCGAACCGTATTAACATCGTAATTAAAGATTCCACCGTCTCCACCCACTTTTCAACGACTTACAAAACTTCTTGCTAATGTGTTTGTTTAAAGTCGTGTTAGAATCTTTAGCAAGCAAAGCTCCACAAAACTTGCAACGAGCCTTTACAGACCCGTCACTCAACTCAACCATATCCCAATTGCACCAAACATCCATGTTACGATTGTGTGCAAGAACACGAACGACGGTTGGAGCGTTGGACGAACCTTGACCAACGGAAGATTGTGAGTGAGCCATATCAAGATTGAAGAGAGTGAAAGTGTAAAACGAGAGAGTGAACGTGTAAAACGAGAGTAAACGAGAGTATTTTTTTGCGTTTTTTGCGTATATTTTTGCGTTTGAGACTTGGGTACTAAACCATATCAACCCACACCTATTTATACTAACTTATAGGGCAAAAGTGACCAAAAAACGGTCACAAATCGAAGGTAACGGCTATATAGCCGTTAAAAAACGGCCACTTTTTAAATTTAAAAAAAAAAAACGGTCGAAACCGGGTCCAACCCGGGTTCAACCGGTTCCGGGTCGGGTCGGGTCGGGTCGGGTTCTAAGAAATTCTAGAAAATCATACCCGGTTCCAACCCTACGGGTTTTTTTCAGGTCCAACTCGGGTATGCATATACCGGGTCGTACCGGTACCCGGTTCCGGGTCGGGTCCGAACCCGGTTTTTATGCCCAAGTCTACATTCAGCTACCAAAAGACATACCCAGGCCCAGCCCGGCCCAGTTGCCCACGAAACCATGATGAAAATCTAAACAGAAAACAGTGATTGCGAGGGTTTACGATAATGGCGAAATCGTGCAAGGGGTTAACTATGGAGCTAGTGAAGTGTCTCAGCGAATCTGATTGTGTTAAGGTACTCAGATCTTCATTCATACTATAATACTCATCATTACATCCTGTATATGTGTACTATGCCAATTGTTTCGGTTTAATACGAAGATCACGCTCGATTTGATGCTCAAGTTCGACGATCAATGGATATTATTCTGTAATTGCACATTAACACGACTCTAAACAAGAAAAACCTATTGAAATTGCGACGATAGATCATAGATGCGTAGTGTAGTCGGAATCTAATGGATGTCCTACTAAAATTGTTAGGATTTCATTTTCTGGTGAGATTCAGTCGTTTAGAGTGAAATCATGTACAGTTTCTGTTAATTTTGACTACAAGTAAATTGACACGATAGCTTTAGGTCACAGGAAATCAATAACACTTGACACACAGCAAAACATGTACTTGAAGTTAAGTGTGAACTGTGAAGTCGGTTGCTGCAAATTAACGGGTGAAGTGTTGCTATATGATGTAACTGTTAAGTAACTGTTAGTTTAAATATGATTGGAGTGTCATTATGGTTGTAAAATTGGGTATAATTTGTTAATCACGTTGTGGTTACATGGTCTTGGTATGGGTTCCTGTTTTCTTAGGGATCAAGAATACGTAGGTACAGGCCTATAAAACAACATATGTTTAAGTAAGGTCACTGATATTGCAATTTAAGGGTATACCACGTTCGGAAACAAAATGACTTTTTTTCCCACAGAAAAATAGAACATATAGATTATCAATAGTTTGGTATTCTGTCTCAACTAGATTGATAAGAGTATAAGACACTCTTCGGTCAGGATTCATGATGTAACTTGGAACTAGTATTGTGCCTATAGATAATAGGTAGACGTAGGTTGAAAAGTTGCCAAAACAGGATATGGGACGTCTTCCCAAAAGCTAGTAAGGAGAGATTATCATGTGTTGGATGCCGAAAGTGGAGAAGAATAAGGCTCTTTGCAACTGCAGATTATCTGGCTTATTGTTTAATGAAGAAGAAGATACAGGATTTTCATTTTAGGTCCGAAACTTGAACTTTAATACAGAATATGTCGTTTCTAGCTTTCCATGTATCTGACTTATTACCTAAATACTACCACAGAAAAAAACACTAGTTCTCAAAATAAGTTATACTTTTACCCTTAATACTCAATCGGAGGTTTTCAGAAGGGGTAAGGCTTAGAGAAGATTAACGTAGTTGATAGTTGTTAGAGAAGAGGGGTGGGGGTGTGGTCTGGGCGGGTAAGGGGTCATTTATTTTGGTGCTGGACCGACTGTTTAAATTAGGTCATGCCAGGTTGACCAAAACACTTTCTGTCCAAAGTTATTATATATATATATATATATATATATATATATATATATATATATATATATATATATATATATATGTGTGTGTGTGTGTGTGTGGTGTGTGTGTGTGTGTGTGTGTGTAATAGGGTCCTAATATACCGACATCCCACTTTATAAATCGACTTCCCTCTATACGTCTCGTATGGCATCATACGCGGCGTATAGTGTCGTAGACACTGAAAACGAGGAAAATTCAGGGGGGCTGTCAGAGATATGCCTCATACGACACATATAGGGCTATACGACGTGTATAGCAAATTTCGACATTGACAACGAGGGGGGCTGTCAGAGGGGTTATACGACCCCACCTATACGACGCGTATGGTGCTATACGACCCGTATAGAAATTTGGGGTGTTAATTTATAACTATGGGTGTGGTGCCAATATAATATTAATGTGTTAAGCTATTAGGAAAAAAGTTATTATAGTAGTAATTTAAATTTTTTAAAAAGCGATTTTGGTCTTATGTTTAGCACTTCAACTAGTTTAAGATATGGTGCTTGTCATTGTAGTAGATGTGTTGGTATTTGTAAAAGCAATCACCGGAACTTGTTTTGCAGGTTGAGAATCGTCCTTTTAGAGAGTGTGCTAAAGAGAAGGGCCCATTAATTTCTAGTGAATGTGTTGGACCTAGAGAAACATATTTTAATTGCAAGAGAGGCCAGGTATGATTTTCATATCCACCTTATAACTTATTCTACTTATTGCTTTTTCATTGAATATTTATCACCTACCATAAGAAAATCACCTTCTTTACAACTTCATGTTGTTTCTTGTGTTTGCTAAAACCAGGCAACAACATTAACAAAAGTTAAATGACTAAAGTGCCATTATTTATGCATGCTCTTCATCTGTTTCTTAAGAACTCAAAATTAGGAAACTTGTTTCATAATCAATAATCGCCGGAGGATTCAGATTTCAGGTCAAAGTAATAATTTTACGACACATGAAAAAGGATTGGGTCGACCCATCAGGCTTTCATCAATGCTTTTAGCAGGTATTCATTACATAAGATTACACAACTCATACTTTTGTATTTTTATTTTCGCAAATAAAGAGTTGATGAGGTTGTAGGCAGTTGACACACTTTAGGGGACCTTCAACCTGGGTGACCCATTTTCTTTTTGGCGTAGTTTGTGAATTTGACCCATTGGTGATATAACTTATAAGATATGATCCGTTTCTATAAAATCCAACCCGATCCTAACATTAAGCTTGTACAAGTTTTTTTTTTTGTGTATGTAGGCATGAATTGTGTATGTTTTTTCTTTTCGGTTATAATCCCAACAAAGTTGGGCCTTCGTGTGGCAGGTTGATATGAGAGCGGGGATTCGAGGGAATAAAGGCTACTAATTCAATGATTTTATAGTCTGGGCGCACGCCTTGTGGGCTTTTGACAACATAGATCTTGAAAATCTAATATGATCATAAATCAGATTTTCAAGGTATGGTAACCCCATGATCTTAAAACGTTCTTGAAAGTGTCAGAAGCTAAAGATGTGAAGCTTATCATCTTAGAAACATATAAATTGTTTGTCAATCTTGAAGGTGATAGGTTTCATTTCTAAACATTTTTGTATTTTTGACTCTGATGAAACACCTTCACTAGTTTACGTGTATGGAGTATCCATAAGGCAACAGTAATATTATTAATGGTTATTGGAATAAGATGTTGAGCACAAGTCTTTATGTATCTGTTTATTAGTTAAATCTAATATTTCAATACGATGAAGATACAGAGAATTGGACAAGCAGAAGGCGTCCGTAGGGGGGCTTGATATGATTGGGAGTTAGTCAAGTGCATATCTTATAACGCTTTTAACACGCTTAATCTAACTTCATGATCGAGAGGGTTCTTTTAGTCGGCCACTTGCTTGTGCTTCTCGTACGAGAGTGCTTGTCCATGTAACATTGGTTAGTTAATCTTATGTTATGAATTATAAAAACATTAACATTTGAATAAATTATACTCAATTAGAATATAAGATCCTATGATCCAATTGATAACAGAGCGAGCATTGATAAAACCAATCTTCGATGGTTGATGAAGAGGTAGAAGAAAGCTTGATGATATTAAGTTGGAAAATATTTTAGATGAATAGTCACCAAATAATCTTGAGATGTCTACTTTACAAACACGAGCGTTTGGAAGCTAGTACTTTTACAATGCAATGATCGATTGACATACAATGAATGTTTATCTAGTATTTTACCATGTTACATTTTTCGTCATTTTTTTAAATTGGAGTCGAAGATATCAATGATTGATTAATGGACATGATAATTTGATTGGTACCGAAATTGGGACTTACTAAGTATTATATGTATTTTTAACGAGTGTTGTTTTGGTATTACCAAACGACAAGTCTCTAATAGAATTGGGCTTGGTACCGGTACTGTACCGAACCGCAAGTACCGAACCCGAAAATTACCAAAATTGGGTAACAGTGCCGCTACCGAAAATGCTCGGTACGGTACGGTACGGTAGGGTATAGGTACTGATACGGTATTTGAAGGTAAAAATCGAAAAAAAAACCATTACCGAACCAAAAGTACCGTCCCGAAAACACCAAAAAGTGAGTATCAGATTGGTACCGAAAATAATTCGGTACGGGAAATTCGGTATCGGTTTTGGTATTTGGTACCATTTAATCATTCTTATCTCTAACATAAACATGGATATGGATGAGTATGAGAAATGGAGGAGACTAGCTTATTGTTGCATCAAATCATTTGAAGAACATAGGTGCATATCAGACGTTGAAGATGATAGTCACAAGGGAGGGGCTCGGGTGGGCAATGTTTTCAGAACCAGATCGGACACGAATTGGTCACCTTACCGGTCGACCGGATTTAAGAACCGGATGATATCATAATTATATATATGTATGTTATATATATAGGATGGTTCTGATACAAACCCCATGCTATCTAAAAACATAAGAACAGATCTACCGCGTTGATTAAATGGATTAAGAGCTATGATTGATTACAAGTCATCAATATTTAATTTGATTAATATGTAACGAGACTAAGAGAACTTTAGTAAATATTCCCACTATTAATTACCATATAACTGCAAGTTCCTTAAGAGAAGAAAATGATCTAAATTTTGACTTTTTCAGTTAATATTAAATCCAACAGTCTTTTAAAACTAAAATTAATTTTGTATATTTGTTGTATTTAAAGAAACTATGTTACAAAATTAATCATTTTTTAATTTTTAATATTTGTATACTATTGCTATATTTTATTTTTTTAAATGACGTCTTTTAAAGAAGTTCATAAAAATATGTTGTACAATTGTGCTATTAAAAAATAACTTAGTGCTATTATTCTGTAGTTTTACATACTAAAAATTTCATAGCGCTATTATAAAAATTCCATAGTGTTATTATAATTTTTTTAATGATGAGCAACTTTTAAAAAAATACAAAACTAGCTTTGATCAAATACAAAAGTGCCATTACAAAATACAAATGACTTTTTTTTTTCACTTTTTTTATCGGATAATCATACAATAAAAGCAACACCAAAAAATGTTGACCAACTACAAAAGTGCTAACTATAAGGAAAAAACGCGATGATTACAATATAACGATGCTATTATACATTTTGTAGAGTGTTGTTATCATGTTTATTAAAACTATTAAGCTAAGAAAATAGCATTTCATAAATGAAAAAACAATGCTTCATAATACCAAAACAACACTCTTTAAAAATAAATATAATACTTAGTAAGTCCCAAAAATAGCATTTAATAAAAATAGCACATTATAAACGTCAAAACATCACTTTATAATGCCAAAAAGCAATTGATAAAAATTACGCTTACGATGTGTTATTTTCTACATATGTTGTGCTACTTTAAACATATGTGATGCTATTTTGGCCAAATGTAATATGCTATTATGTGAAGATACGTAAATAAATCATGTTATGTTTTGGACTAGTATATTTGATATTATATTTTATATAAACATGTATCAATCTTATTTATGTTTCAACTTCAATATATTATAAATAAATATATAACTTGAGTAATCAACGTTTAAAAATTAAAATAATAAATGGTTACATGTTTTTAGGAAATTTCGAAAATAACCTGATTTGTATATGACAATAATGCCCCTAATGAGTAATTAATACTTATGACACATGACACAATTGTGTTGCTTCCTACATTTTTTAGATTACAATATATTTGTATCATCCTCCTCCTAGATATATAATTATATATATAATTCAATATAGATATTTTATATGTTTAGTTTTTAGTTATATATTAAAACTTAACAAAAATCTTATGTCCAACACTCTAATTCATAATTCGAACCACCCATTAAACTCATTGAAATCCAAAAAACTAGAAGGAAAATTATAAAAACCGGTCCGACCCGGTTCCCAATTCCCAGTCCGACCACCGAACCGGTTCGAACCGGCCGGTTCCTTAAAAACAAAATGATTTAGGGTGGATTGAACCGGTCCGACCTCCGAATCCCTATACGACCGATTCAACCGACCGATCCGATCCGAGTCTAAAAACTGCGCGAGTGGGTTGTTGAAGATGATTGGGTTCATATGGCCCTTAAAAGAAATAAGAATTTTTGTTTATATTTTATTCGATTTTTAACTTTCTCAATTATACAAAAAAGTGCACAAATAATTCATGGGTTTAATAATATTTCATGTTTAATCCCTGCATCTATTAAAAACTAACAAACAATAAAGTCATGTACTAAACTTGCAACCGTCTCGTAAAATTTTAGATTGAGTTTGCAATTTAAAAATTCTAGAGACCAAACTTCAATATGGTCAAACACATGGACCGTTTTTGTAGTTTTCTCTTTAGTTTATTTAATACATTTAGTATTTGATTGAGTTTTATTTAAAAATCATCTTTCAAATAACTCGTGGATCGGTTATTTCGGTTAACCAATTTGGTTACTAACCTAATCGGTTCTATCAGGTAGGATTTTGGACAACCAAAAAAGTGTCATAACCTGAAGCAATTATTGGTGAAACTGGTTTTACCGACGTGTTAGACTTAATCGGTTTGCTGTTCTTTTACCAATTTGTACACCCCCACTATGACTGGTAGACAGTAGGGGTACCTCTATGATTAGGTTTTGATAGTAATCTATCTATTAAATCCTAAAAAAAGTTATATCATTCATTTCATCCAAAAAACCGTTCTAAGTTAAATGTCTCTAATATAATTATACTTACCCTTAATTAGGAACGTCGGCGGAATTTTTTACTCTTTTTTGAACTACTTTAACTTCATAAAAATTAGAACGTGAAAGGCATTAAACATAGGAGCTATTGATTTAGTGGCTAAAGTATTCTTTGGTTACAGAAATAACTTAGGTTCGAGGTGTTTATTTTCCTTAGGCTGCTCATTTTTTTAATAGTGATTGCGGTAGGTGGTTGAACCTCATTGGTCTATGTAGCCGGTGTTTAACACGTGTGGTTTTTCACTGTACACAACCCACCTTTCTTTTTTGTTCTTCTTTCCAAATCCATATACGCGTTCATGCTTTTTGGGCTGTATTTTGTCGATGATGATGAATATTAACTCATCTGAGACTTTTGTGGTTGTTTGTCACTGTTGGTTTGATGTTCATCGCATGGTGATTCTTTTTTTTAGTTTTCCTTTGTTTGATGATAATTGGTTGATACATCTATTTGAAAAAAAAACATGTCGATGATGATGAACATCACTTCATCTGAGACCGATGTCGGGTTTGGTTGAAGTTACGGCTATGTTTGCTGTATCGTTGTGGTAATGCTTAGGAGCATGCTATGTCAATGATGACAACCTTTTGCTCATCTTACACTGATTTGGATTAAAACCTGTTGGTCTGATAGTTCTGTTGGGTATGTTGGTGTTTCGGTGCTTGGTTCAAGTGAATTTCAAGGGCTGTGATGACATGCTGGAGTGATGTCGGTTGCTTTGGCATGGCTATCGTTTACGGGTAGCAGCCTCAACCGACTGCGGGTTCTGAGCCAAAGCTTGATTTTATTATGTTTCAAATTGTTTTAGTTTGTTGATTACGCGCGCAGATTGAACATACTAGTTATCCTTGAAAATGAAATGATAGCTGGGGTATCATTAGTTAAATTGTCAACATATATTATTATTCATTGAGTAATTCAAATTATAAAGTTCAATTTTCCTAACAAAATAAAGACATATAAAACTTGATGATATTTTATAGGCAAATTGAATTTTAATAATTCAAACATTTACCTATTGGCCGATAACAATTCATACTATCAATTTGGCCCCTAACACTCTTAAATTTCACTTTTATTATCAACAATAATTCAGTGACATAATTTTCAAAATTTTACGCTCGATTTGTATCTATTTTAGTTTCAAATTAGCTTGTATGTTTCTTCATTTCATTCATAATTATTGTTGCGAACGAAATCGAGTACAAATCGAGCGTAAAATTTTGAAAATTATGTCACTGGGATTGTTGTTGGTAATAAAAGTAAAAGTTGGAAGTGTTAGCGGCTAAATTGATATATGGATTATTAATGGCTAATAGGTAATAGTTTGGATTATTAAAATTTAATTTGCCTATTTTATATTATTTAAGTCAGTTTAATAAGTGCTTAACAAGGAATAAAAAGAAAAAGATAACACAAGTTCACTCCATGAACCATTTTTGACACTTGTTATCAAAGTTAGGATTGAAGTTTTTAGAACTTTGAAGACCTAAAGTGCAATTTTGAGACCTTCTTGTAGAAGCTGGCATGAATAGTGATATTGTGGGGGTTTTGGATTTGGCCACTAAAGTTTCTATTTTTGCAATCTTCTCCCTGTGAGTGTGGCTTTATATAAGCCAATGTCTTTTCTGAAGAAGGGGAGATGGCTCATCTTGTTGTCATCGCTGAGCACCGCCTATGTCCTTTGTTTACAAAAAGAGAAAACGGGTTTTCTAGATAAGGCTTGATATAGTGACTATCGGTCGCCGGCGGCGGATCTTTCTCTTTAACACACTCAGATCTGAGTGGGTTTTGGCGACAATGGCTTTGGTGGTGGAGTCAGAGACGGTTGGGTTTCCAAATAGCTTTCTTCTCTCTCTATTGGGTTGGTTTTTAGTGCTTTCATGGCACGATCATTGCCTTGACGTCAAGGGTGGTCTCCGGCTCGCCTTTGATGGCGTCGAGGTCAAGTGTTTACCTAACGGTAGCGATTTGCATGCGGGTGTTTACCATCGCCCTAACTAGTAATTTTCTTGTATTTGTTTTTGGTGGTGTTCATGACGATGGCGCTTAATTCATCAAAAAAACCCTTTTTGGTTTAAAAAAAATAGATTTTTTTTTTATGTTTTCCTGGGTTTTGCTAGCCCTAGACCGAAAGAGGGAAACATGCAGTGGAATTGTCCGGAGATGATTCTGGTCTCTCTGTGTGCTATTCTAGATTGTTTGAATCTGCTTAAACTCTATATGTTACTCTTGGTTTTTGTTATTTAGCTATTGAGTGTTTGCTCATTTGAGACTGATCTTTTGATTTCTTGGTTTATGTTATTTAGATATTGAGTGTTTGCGGTCTGACGTGTAGCTGGACGTAGAAGTGTTCAAAACAGGCAGGAATTCTATGGATGCCCTCTATGGCTGGTGAGTTAACCCTTTTCATTCTTTATTTTTGAGTGTCTATTTGAAATCTGAATGTGAAGTTGTGTTCTATGTAGAGAATGGACTGTAAATTCTTCATGTGGAAAGAAGATGTTGATAACATGTTTAAAGAACAAGGAATTTCCAAATGCAGTTGAATATATGAATATATCAAGATACATAATGTGGAGTTATAGGTGTTGAAAGAAGAGAACAAAGATTTAAAAGAGCAGCTTTCATTGAGAAAGTCCTAGTGGAAGAAATAGATGTGTTTTAGGTTTAGTAACATATGTCATTGAAATATGGTGGATTTTATTTGTGTGATCTAATAGTAATCATGGTTGTTAACAAAAAATTTATAAACATTTATCTTGATCATGTCATCCATGGCTGTTAATGAAATTGATGTTTATGATATTGTTATCAATCATGGTTTTTAATGATGCTTGTTAGATGATGTAATTCACCTTTGAAAGATAATATAACATCCCATTAGACAAAGTACTTCCAATAGCATACATCCATATAATATATTTCACCATTACATAAAGTACTTTCAAAAACATAATACAAAAGTTTAAGTTAGTACATCCGTAACACAAACTAATTAACTACTTTAAAAGTATGATACCGAGCATGATATCCTATAATGCAGCCTACCCTCTAACCATCTTCTTTGGCCTCCCCCTTGCACTTTTGGGTGCAGGTTCTTTACCCTTTTGAGCGCACTTCCTCTTGTTATGGCCCCTTCCCCCACAAATACTACAAGACATTACAACCCAATGCTTAGTCAATTTTCCTGGCCTTTTAGGATCTCCATATGGATCTCTCTTTCTATTCTTCTTTGGTCTGCCAGGAGCAACTTTGATTGGAGCTGGATCCATAGGATAATCAACAAAAAGCCAATACATGACACTAGGCAGAGGAGGGATTGTGAATTCATAGGACTACATGTATTTTTCCTTGAGGTAACAACCATCAACGAATTCCTCAGCATTCTTGTTTATAAACCCAGCTACTGCACACACATGCTTACATGGTATACCTGTTAAATCCCATTTTCTACATGTGCATGTTCTGTTATTCAAGTCCACAGAAACATCATCAAATTCCCTTACTTAGAATACATGCAATGATGATGGGTACACTTCACATCTATAAGCCCTATGTTTCTATTTATCAAGCTTTAACTGGATCCGAGACACACTCTCACATCTTTGTCTATCATCTGTCTTTGCATTTTAGTTATCCTAGTCATTATGGAAACCGTAATATCCTCTAACATGTTGATAATTGGTTTTGACCTGGACTAAACGATGTACCCTTTAAAGGTTTCTGCCATGTTGTTTACTATAACATCACATTTTGTGTGAATGTCAAGAAATCACCTACAAAAGCATCTAGGACCTTGTTTCATGAATGCCTCTACTGCATCAGATGATAATTTCCTCATCTCCTCAATTGCTTGATTGTAGTCAGCCTCATAATAAGCCCTAACAGCTTTCCAGAAAACCCCCTCAAAATCATCACCTTTGAATGTTTTATGCCAGTTTGCATAAATATGCATTGCACAATTTCTATGCTCAGCATTTCTCCACACTAATAATACAACATTTAGTAATCCCTGCCACATTAAAACATAACTATTAGAGATTATCTAACATGTAACAAAGGTACAAGTTAAACTACATATAAAAAAGACTACCTTTTGTTGGTCAGATATGAGTGTCCATACCTTACCACCATCATTTATGTGTAAACATTTTCTTAGCGCATCCAGAAACCATTCCTAACTATCATTGTTCTCACCTTCAACTACTGTCCAGGCTAGAGGATACATCTGGTCATTCGCATCCCTTCCTATGGAAGCCAACAACATACCTCCCAGAAATGTTTTCAAGAAACAACCATCAAGACATATAACCTTCCTGCAACCAGCCAAAAAACCCTTCTTAACTCCATCAAAACACATAAAAATTCTATAAAATGTTTCATATGTGGAACTTGGATCTGCATTAGTGAACCTTGGTGGGGCAGTTAAGAGCTCAAATGTAGAACTTGGATTTGCATTAATTAAAGCTGACAAGTATGAACCAATTTTGATGTAGTGATTTTTCATTGATCCATGAAGCTTCTTATATGCACAACTCTTAGCCTTATAAGCTAACCAATTACCTATCACCACCTTATATTTTTCTTTCGCTGCTTGTTGGATCTCCTTAGCGGGCCAGCGTGGCTTAGCTTTAAATAATGGCAAGAACTCAGTAGCTATAAAATCAGCAGTCAATTGTCGATTCTTTGACATGTTCCTATAGCAAGTGTGCTTGTTTTTTTTGTTTTTTTTTTTTTACCTTTTTAACCATAACAGTCTTTACCTTTATGAAATGAACAAAACAGATTAAAAGGACACCCTTTCACACAGTTGACACCTACACGACCTTGTCTGTTCTTATCACTAATTGAAATGTATAGGTTCCTACCATTAAAACAGCATACTTTCTAACTGCTTCTTTAAAAGCTTCCCTTGAAGGGAACCTTATGCCAACAACCCAAATAAACTTCTTTCACTTAGTTTGGTCATCTATAACCAGAACATCTTCTTTGTACTTCTTCCCTTAAATGTCATCATCTTCACTTTCCCGAGGTGTGTTAACATCTCCATTAGAGACCTCATAACTGCTATATGCTTCTAAATATGAACCCTCTACATCAACCAAATTACCTTGTGGACCAATAGTTTCTTTTAAACACTCCTCAAGCAATTTCTTCTTTGATTCATTATCATCCTTACTACCTTTTTTAATTGCAGCAATTGACTTTCTCCATTCATCATCATCTCTGTCTAACCCACAACTAATTACTTCATCCGAACCCTCCTTATCTGAACCCTCATCAACTAAACCCTCCTCATCTGAACCCTCCTCGTACCGCTAACTACTACATCAACCACCTTATTAACTGTTTTTGTTGCTACTGTTGCGGCTGGTATTAACCTTCTAGTTGTCAACTTAGTGTACTTCCTACCATCTGAAGTAGGGCTCAAAGAAGCTAGTAGTTGACTATCAGGGGTACTGGGCTGGGCTTGAGGTGATATGGGCTGGTTACTGGACTGAGCTTGAGGATTAGTTGGTGGGGTACTGGGTTTGCTTATTGGTCCCTCTTGAATGTATACATCAATAATCTGAATGGGAATCATACTAACATTGATCATCAAGTCAAGAACATCTTTATCACTAACTAATCGTTTAAACCCTCCATCGCCAGCATTCAAGGAATACATGTGAAAATCTTAGATTGATAAGAACCAATCACCATAACATAGTCTACTAACTCAAAGTAAGAAATTTTATCAATGTCTAACTTAAGCAATTTCGATTCACCACTAACATACCTATGTTTGGGAGAATCAACATCCAACGTCCCACCATGCCAAAGCTTCACGGAGATGATTTCTTCCATTCGATTCAACACAAGAAAGCCCTAGTGTAAATTGAATCGTACCTGTTGATCAAGCATTAAGTCGATGTTTTTCAAGGAGATTAGGGAGTTTAAGGCTTCAATTTGATTTAGATCGAGAGATTTTCACCAGCTTTATTATGTATAAGAAGCAAGTGACATGTTTATATTTTTTTGCCACATCAGCATGCCACGTCAGCAAGAAGTAACGGTGTTAAGTTTCAGTTGGTGAGGGATTGTTGTAGGAAATAAGTTCAAAGTTGGGAGTGCCAGTAACATTTGCTGAGTTGAGATTAAAGTCGGCTAATTAATGAAACTTGTGATTATTTAAATCCAATAACCCTATTTTTAAAAAAGTTAGTTTATTTATATTCATATTTACACAAGATATAATAGATTATATTAAACTTTCTAAGATTATAGAAATGTCAAATTTTTGTAAACTTCTAAGTTCTAACATAATTTAGACCTTTATCATTATACGACCACTAATTTCATTCCATCAAAATATACCATGTTATTTTTAAAAGATGAAAGTGATTCTCTTAGGTGATTAAAGTCAAGATACTGCAATCAAAACTTTAGGAGTCAAATATCATGAACTATTTTGTGAAAATCACTCCAGCATATAATTGGCACTTGACTCGTCTTTCATCATCAATCATCAACACTACAAATTAGAGAAAGTAGTTTTCTGTAACAGACACATCCATTGAAATGTCATCAATGAAAGCTGAAAACATGACGTACCGACGAAATTTACCAGCAAAGGTTTCGCCAAAGATTACCGACGAAATCTAATAGCAGTTCAAAACTTCACATGTCAGCGGATGGTTATGAAAGATTAACAACTACTTCTTTTGCTGGTGATAATGTTTACTAAAAAGTAAATAAAAGAACGTTGTTGGTTTCCAACAAATTTAAATAGCCAGTTCCAAACTATAAAAAAAAAAGTTACCATAAATAAAAAAAAGTAAAACCAAAATATGTTTTCTATTTAGAGAAGATGTTTATAATTAACGAACAAGAAACAATCCAAGTAGGACATATTTTTGAGTTCAAAGCAGTGTTTGTCACATATTTTTGAGTTCAATAGCAAGTTTAACACTGAGAAGGATGTCAACATATTTTTGATTAATTTTTAACTCACCATCTAATTATTTGTATAATACTTGTGTAGATATCTTTTTAGAATAACTCGTTATCTAAGTCCATTAATCACATATGCTTGCATCTTGCAGGATTTAAATCTCAAACATTATGGATATAAAAAAATAGTCTTACCATTAGGATCGGATGTCCCATTGAGGATAATTCTTGTGCATATATAGCTTTTTTCTTTCTTTCAAAACAACATAAAAATTAGAAACTATATCCTCTCATCAGAGTAATAAAAAAAAGAAAAAGGTAAAATAAATTTAAAAGTAACAATATTGTCATGTACAATCGTAAAATATAAAAATAACATAAAGTTAAAAACGCACATGACATTAAAGAAACATCAAAACGAGCACCACAAACAAAAAGATAACACATTTTCAAGAGTAGCAGCCTCTTGAAGACGACATCCACCAAAAGACCACTCCAAAACAAGTGACCTTTTTTTCCCCAACTTTTGACTTACAATTTGCTTCTATACAAGATATTTATATACTTTTAGTTAACGATTTTAACTTATAAAATATCTAGCGACATGTAATCATCTTAACTTAAATTAGTTTCCATATAGGCCCTTTTGATAATTTTGACATATCATCATTTGAACATTTAAACATTTAAACATAAATGGACTGTACTATTGTGGCGGTCCTAGAAAAAAACATATATAATACTATCAAATTTATAGTAAGTTTGTAGCAAACTGTAGGTTATACATCATTTTGTTACGTACTTTTGTTATGGAATCACATATGCTACGCTTTTTAGTTACGGATTTATAGCTAAGATAATTGCTATGTTCTTTAAGCTTCGGATTTGGCTATGGAGTTTTGTTACAGATTGTGCTACGAATTAACTTATGGATTATAAAAATCTGTTACTGTTTTCACCAGGAAATTTAAAATAAAGACTTTAAGCCACCTAAATTTAAGGGCCGGGTTTAAAATTTTTTTGGGTTGGGAGTGTTTTATTGGCATTTTCTTAGGTATCATTATTTTCCCTCTAATAATGCTTGATGAAAAAAATGTTTTATGAGCATTTTCTTTATAAATATATTTTTTTACTCGTCAACGTAGGATGTCACTATTTCTTTGAATTTTATGTCCTTTCTAATCACTTACCAATACAAGATAGCAATTGATAGATATTTTTATAAACTTGAAAATCAAGTTTTGTTTGTGATCGTGTTGTAAGTTGAGCCAGGCAGTGAAGATATGCATTTTGAATCGTTTAAGAGCACTATGATTTTTGGTCTATTTCCTCATCATTATTCTTAAAATTTAAAAAATATTTATATATGTCTATTGCATTCATGCATCTTGATCTTCATCTGGAAACGGTCTCTCTAAAATTTTAAAGAAAACTATTATGATTCTATATATTATTTTTTAATTATAGAGATTCATTATTTATTTTC